>JBBIGA010102017.1:0-10923 GCA_037576975.1 Alestes dentex | reverse complement strand
AAATCTGCAAAAAAAAGAAAGCACGTTCTGCGTTTTTGTACTAAGTCCTTTGTGTTAGGTATGGATGTGTACTGTGGACTCCCAGTTGAACAGACTTTTATCTGTGGATGAGTCACTGGGCTCCCGGGTGTTCTCTGATCTGTCAAGTCTGGGTCTCAGTTTGGCACGCACTTGAAACATTCAAATACAAAAATTCAGAAACCAGAGAGGCCAGTCGATTAATCGGCACTTGTACGACTTTCATGAAAAGATGTTCTTTTGTGGTGAAACAAAAATCCATCAGCTCAGAACCAGCAGAACCCAGTTGTCAGCGCGGACTCCCGACTCGCTGGAGACTGGGGCTGACAGTATCTGTCCTGAGTCGAGTGCAAATAAGTTCCCTGGCGCTCCAGATTGCTGGGAGCTTCCCAGTCGTATTTATAACTGAGAACACAACCAGAGCAGCAGGAACATGATTCAGACTTCTCCAGACTTTAAAGCCAGAGATGCTGAGATGCGCCAGTTTTAAGCAGCTTAAAAATCTTCATGACTCCTCATTCACTAACAAGAGACCAAAAACGTGTTTTCTGCACCAGCGTTCACCAACGTTCCAACAGAGTCCGGTTCAGGGTTGCCAGATTTGGACAGGATCTCTGGTTTAGCATTAGAAAGTAATTTTCTATGAAAATAATCATTTTGTTTATATTTTTTCCCTAACATTGTAGTGTGTCAATGAATAATTTTTTAAAAGCATAATAATAATAATAATACTAATAATAATAATAATAATAATAATGTCAACTGGAGTAAAAATGTCCATTCCTCTCCTCATAAATCTACCTAAGTAAAAATAAATATCCATTTTTTACTGAGTACGTAATGATTCAGGATGCTCTGATCGTCATGATTCTGACTCCTGTTCGCCCCACCTGGCCAAATGCCCGTTTTTCAACCTGAACTTCACTCTGAGTGGGATAAATGAGCATCGGAAACACAGGAACATTTCAGTGCACTTTTTTTGGCCACTGTTGCAATAAATAACATGATTCGCTCTTCTTTAACCCCAGCCGGCGTTTTAACTCACCCTGGCTGATCTGACAGTCCTGTATTTGGATCTTGGCCGCTTGTGATCTGTAGTAACTACTCCTGACTTCTAATCAGGCTCCAGACTCCGATGATGAGTCTGTTTAAATGCATCGCGGCACCAGTGTCTGGGTGTTTATTTGAGATCACCTGTTAAACGATGCTGATTCTGATGTTTTAGCATTAGTCAGTATGACAGTGCCTATATTCCTGCTGCCTCCTGCCCCGGGCTTTAATTAACTGTTAAAGAAAGCAGGAGTGCTCAGTCAACCTCAGCCTACTTGGCCTTGAATTAAAGAAGCTCCTTCAGTCTGAGCAGCACAAATGTGGATATGAAGACGCGTGAAGAGCCTCTCTACTCACTAATCAGCTGTAAGAAAAGAAGGCTTTAATATGGGTTAACATTCGCCCATAGCAGCCCATGAATCTGAAACTGCCACACTGCATTTCCACTGTAATGATAAAAGAAAATCTGTACAAATCTTGACTTTTTACTCCCATAGCCTTCGTGCTGCAACAATATTCCTATAAATGTATTGTCATATTAGATATATCATGTATATTATATAAGGAGGAAACGCTGAAGCCATGTTTTACTTTGATGACTGAATATAAAACTGTTATTAATCAGTGAGGGACTGATTACATTTATTAATCGTAACTTCTATATGAAGTATTTGATATTTCTTTCTACCAGAATTCGCAGTGTCAGTCTTACTGTATGCTCTCATTTAGCAATGAGGGATGTGCACAGATACTTGAGTAGTTAACATTCAATCACTGAAATCATTGCTAAGGAATTTGTTACATCACAAACAGATGAAGCTTTCTTGTTTAAAATGGACCGTAATCTCTGACTGAACAGTGAATGAAATAGCCCTCGATGCATTCGCTGTTTATTTTCAGCAGCAGTCTTTGGTGATTTAGGTAACTCTTTAGCCCATTTCAAACATTATTTATTGTAAGATTAGGCAGTAGCTCAATATAATAGTCCAGCAAATCGTCTTTGGCAGCTCCAGTTTTCCCACTTCGAGATGGTGGTGAAGAGAAATGAGTTTATACAGGATTTGAGTCTCACAGTGGGGCTACAACAAAAACAGACACACGTGAAACAAATCGTACATTATGACACAGAATCATCAGGGAAAGTAAGTATATCTTATAATTATATTCCATTATCAAAGCCTCATGGTTGAGTGAGCTGGTATGTGCTTTGGTAAATAACAGTTTTTCCCAGTCAGACTAGAACTGGCACAAGGTAGAGCACAGTTTCACAAAAGTGGGAAAAGTTTGGCTTTACGGTTTCCAATTATATATCTTATATATTAAATATTATTAAACATTACTTGCAGTCCCACTTAGCCCTCGAATACTGAAGTTTTTTGGATATGTATGGGTTTCCTACAGACTGTTCCTCCATGACTTTGCTGTCCTGCACTTTTTCATTAATGTTTGCTTTCAGCTAGTGAACAAAACGGCTTTGCATTAAAATAAGCGCTATGAAGAATTAAAGGGTCTCAATCCAGTAAAATGCTGCATTTAATATTTTTGTTCAGTTTGATCTCGTAGTGCACAGGAGCTTCGTAATTATCATTCAACAACCCTTGATTATCTGGTTCAGGTGAAGGGCTGCGACTGAGCGAAAACGCAGAACAGGAGATCTGGGCTGAGAACCTAGGATTTAAATGTCATCCAGCCGGCACAAAGCACCGCCTTTCATTATCCACGCTCCATCCTGACACCTTTAAAATAAGTTGAGACAGTTTTGGTGCTTGTAGTGGTGATTTTCTCCATGTAGGCCTGGCATCGCACCTCTAGGGCATCACTGACAAGATTGTGCACTATTGTGGCTTCAGCTCTGAAATATTAAACACATTTTGCCAAAAGGCTCTCAGAGTCACACACATCCATTCACAGTGAAATTTGGCAAGATGCCCCAGACCCATCCATGAAATATATTAGGCTATGAAATGGCAGTCCATCTCTGAGACCGGGAGACAGGTCACAGGTCACACTTTCATTTTCTTCTCAAAGACCATTTATCACTTGATGACTGCTGTTCACTCAGGGCCATTTTCCCACGAGCCTGACATTTCACAGTCACTCAAGTGTGTTCATGGTTTGTTTACAAATTATTTGGAAAACACTGGTGTCCTTTAAAGAATAACAGTATCAAATTATTCATTCTAAAACCAAAATCTGATTAATTCATGCCCATTTGGTCAATATACACACCTATGATAAGCATTTGATCACTGAAATATCATGACAAGCTTCAAATGGCCATGATTAGGTCACGTACCATTAAACTCCGTGTGGAAACATACCTGCTCAGTACAGAACACTGGAAATCCCATAGAGGCAACTGTGGAAACCAGCATTATTGCACAGTAGCGGCACTTTAACGTTTCTGAATGAAGGACTGCCATGTTATGATTTGCATTCATGACTATGAAGTAGGAATACACGAAGCGTTCGATATGAATGAACGTTCTCGTCCTCACTCAGAGGCCTGCGATCGCTTGGCAAGCGGCAACTCCACACAATTTCATGGCGGGACAATTTTATACTGTGATACTTGATATTTATTTATTTATTTTTGGTTATTTTGTTACATTATCATTGTTTTATTAACACAATAAGCCACTCGCGGCCATGTATTATTAACACTTATATTACATTAGTTTTAGATGCATTATTCGTGACATTTTCACTTTATGAAATAAACGTATGCATGTTGTTTGAAAGGTTAGGTGTAGTTTGTGCATGTATATTTGTGGCCTGGCTGGACTGACCTGTGAGTCATGACTCTTATGATGTACTGGAATAATGCCTCGTTCCCTAAACACCCTGTATGCCACTGTGGTGTTGGGTTATTTATCTTCCTTTCACATTCTAAACACATATTTTTCACAGGATTCAGTCTAGTGTCAGAACCAGCCCTGACCGTGGTCCCACACACACACTGTGAAAGCGGTAACACACTGAGAACTGCTCAAAGCAGTTGAGGAACTCTGTGTGGGTAAATTCAGTTTACTGATGCAAGACATGCTGCAAGCGCTGTGGCTGATGAGCCCCAACAGAGGATTTGTCTTATTTAGCCCAGCCTTCAAACTACACTACCCTACCGAACCAAAAAGTGTTTTCTGATTGTGAGTTAAGACCCGACTGTGTGTGTCTGTGTTCTCTGCTGCCGTATCTCTCCTCTTGTTATGATCTCGTGTTTAGATTCCACACTGAGTGCCAACGGTACCGCCCCTTTGATGAAGGGACTATAGTAATTGGTTAAACCAAGGAACGCATGTCAGCGTCAGCCAATCAGAGGCGGAGACTGCATTGCGTAAACAAGCGAGGGCAGAGAGAGAAAAAACACGACTAGTCGACTTCTCTCAGGGGGCGTCGACTCGTGCCTCTGAAGTCTATATATATATATATGTATAGAAAATCATGCTGTGTCCTGATGGCTGATTTTATGTAACTCTCTTGCCTTTTTGATAGAAATGCAACACCTGAACAGGTCTGTGCCAATATAACATAGCAACAGTTACTATGTGGCTGTGAGGTCTGTTATCTGTCAGTTCAGTGTATATTAGTATATTAGCAGCTCCAGGATGAGCTCCATGCTTCTCATACAGCAGGGATGAATCCAGCTCCTCCAGCATCTTGCGTCCTGGGTGAACTGCGGTGAATTTGCTGGCTTGAGAACACGAAGCTGTTTGTGTGTAGCAGTCACACGGGCCGCTCTCCTCACTCAGATACTGGTTCTTGCATCCAGGTGACCAATCATCCCTGCTTTACTAGTGTTACTGCTCAGTTTTGATTTGTCTGCCTCTGCTGGATATCATAGTTATGATTTTTTTTTTCTTCTTAATCCATTTGCTTGAAAGATGAAAGGTGCAGGTGTCTCTCAAACAGCTATTGCAGCTTAATGAATGACAGACAAAACCCATTAAGGTCCATCAGTTGCACAAATGATGTTTACACAGGAGGCTCGAGCAGCTGGTTGTGATTTCTCTGCCGTGAGGTGAGACCCCTCTGGGGAGAGCTTGAAGGGATTGGTCGGGGGGGACACTGTGTGCGCTGCCAGGGCAAAGATTACCGTCCGATGATGGAGAAATGATCTCTTGATGAGATGCCACACAACAGATTTACGCGTGGCTTAAGATGTACATCCTGCCCAGGATTTATTAATCTGAGCGTCATCACTGTAATATTGGATCATCTTAGATGTTGATCTGTAGCAAACTGTCTTTTTTGTGTACTGTACTGTGCATGTCCAAAAGTATCCAGACACCTCATGTAATCTGTGAATTCTGCTTCAAATTGGTGAATTTAACAACTGACACAGGTGTTGTGCACTAATAGTTTTTGTAATATCCTGTAGTGAGTAAATAATAGAATAGGATGTGTTGAAATCTCCAGAATAAACTTTCTGCATATTTCAATTGTAAAATCAGAATCGGTCACCATGGTGGTGGTAGGAACCCGATGTCCAAACCATTTAATGCCTCTAAAAACTCAGCCACAGAAGCTTTTTACAGTAAATTGTTAGGAACACGCTGCTTAATGCCAAAGTTAGAATGTTCCAACAGTTCTGAAGATGTTTCGGCTCTGAGGACGTGTAGGTTTACTGGTCATTTTGGATAGTAAATAAAAAGCATTTGTTAGTAAATAAAAAATTATTTGTATTTTTCCATTTCAATCTCCGGTTCCTTCCAGCAACACTGTAAAGAAAGTCATTCAGATTCTCTGTAATGAACCATTTGATGTCAAACCACTCTGAACAATAGAATGAAACAGACATTAAAAATGAGTGGACTTTCACAGTCCTCCTTCACTGACCTGTGGAGAAGTTGAACCGTGCTCCCTGGAGTGGTGGTGCTCCATCCAATATTAATGGGATGAGTTTGTGATTCAGAACTGACACTCCAACACCAGTAGGTGACCTCAGTAATGCATGGCTGAATGCAGTCAGATCCACACAGCTGTGTTCCAACTCCAACATCAAGTGTAGCCTTCCAAGAAGAACGGTCACTGTTAGTGAACCGCTGGGGGGGGGGCCTTATTAATATCCTTGATTTCAGAAAACAAGGACATGAATTCATCTGGCCAGAGTGTAGACGTGTTTGGAGATCAGATATGCGATCCACTGAACTCATGCATCAGAAAAACGGCAGCGTTGTTACAGACATGCTGATGTTGGGCGATATGGATGCTGCAGCCTGAGTTACTGTGTTGGTTGGAGACTTGGGGATTCCTGTTATACACTGTGGCTCTGCAGATCTTCTCTCAGCACTGCGGTGAAGTTAAATGAGTTATAAAACACAGCTTGGACCTGCGGGAGTAAAAATACAGGCTACTGTAGCACGTCTTCCAGCAGCGGAGAGAAACCGAGACGTTTTATTCCACCACACCGAATCCCCGGGTTTCCGCGGCGGCGGGGGCCTGCGGCTGAAATGCCGTATTTGTTTGCCAGTCGTCCTCCTCGTCGTGAGCAGAGGCAGAATGAAGGCAGCCATCTTCGCCCCTTTGATCCGGTACGATGTGTCAGTTGCTTGCTTACCCAATTAACGCTCCTTGGCTTCAGTGGGGCGACTCTGAGAAGATAAGGGTGCCGGAGCAGAAAGACGACAGCAGGCCTGACTCATCTGTGGACCACTGGGTGAAGCGAGAGAGCTCGAGATCGGTCACTTGTTTTGCCTTCTTGCCACATCACAAGAATAATGAGCAGTTAAAGAAATGTTATTCAAACATGGATGCATGAGAGACTTTCATTAAAGCACGACTAGTTTATGATGAATGGAAAAACAGGGTAGCATTACCGCTATCAACTATGTTCTTTTTTTAAAGATTTTACACTTGGAATCTTTAAGAAAGACGTAATTAAATATGTATATGAAAAGCAAAGAGTAAGGAATCTAGTTCAGTGATTAAATAAATCATTACATCCGTTTTTCGGATACAAAAATTAATACAGTAGCTAGTTATTCATTTAATTGATTTGTAACTTAATTATTCACATTTGAGAAATTGAGAAATAGCACTGATCATTTTTGCTCTTTCCTTTTTGTTTGAATGGGGGCTCTGTGCTCCAGCCCTAGCTCTGCTTCATTTGCACACAGAGGCCAAGGCTCTGCTGCTGCTCGGAGTCCCGGGCATTATAAGGAATGAAACAACTTAACTGAACTCTTATATATAATAAATATAGTTGGGAACTAATAATATTCACAATACGTGCCTTTTTAATTGCTTTTGGCTGTGAAGCCTGGACTTGATGAGGGGAAAGGCCTTAAGGCTTCTCTTCTGTTTCAGATGGAAACAGTCTTAAATATACCATACATACTGAATGTTTTACAGCAAAATAATCTTTTTTATTCCCTGTTTTCTCCTCAGTTTATTATTGGCCAATTCCCAACCAGTAGCTATCTCTCTAGCCACCAAAACCTGGTGGACCTCACAGGCTTCCTCTGAGCACCACCATATCTTTTTACTTTTCACTACTGCTAACATGCCACCTCAGCCCACGAGCAGAACCCACCCTGTCCGACAGACTCCCACAACCAACCCCCCCCCACCCAGAGACTTCATTATCGCCATGTATTGAACACACTCCTCTGATGATTGGGCTGTGGCTCAGACAGTCGGTCCACTCTGGAGGCCCTAAGGAACAATATCCTGACCTGAGCGTGGAAATAATGCTATTCTTCCGGTTTCCTTTTGCCATATTCACATATATATTGTCTGTACAAATAAAGGACTTGTCACATCAGCTCCTTTGGATTTGTACTACCTGGATTTAGTGTTTCTGATAATGTACAGCATCAGCACAGCGCAGCGGAGTGTTATTCGTTTCGGGGCCCGTTATGCAGCCCGTTGTAAAAATGCTGACCCAAGAGTCCTCATAATATCTCATATCGCCACTCCCAGCAGAAAACATCAGTCACACTCTGGCCAACAGCTTCCTCCTTTTACGGGTGAATAAAGTATTATTTACTCTAGACTGCGGGAGGACGAATGGTTTTATGATGTCCTGGTGGAGGTGTGCAGTATTTAGTGGCCAGCTGAACTGAATCATCAACCGTTTGCAGAGATGAAAACGCAGAAGCGAGTGATGCAGGCATGATGAGAGGGACGCGAGTGATGAGAGGGACGGGAGTGGTGCCAGTGCTGCTTTCTGTCCAGTTAGCCAATAAAGAAAAGAAACTCTTGTCTAGTACATTTAATGCTCATTGTTAGAACAGAGTGGACCTTATAATGGAGACTTGCCCATGACCATTAAAATGTCTAAATGAAAAAGAGCAAAAGAGAGAGAGAGGGAGAGAGGGAGAGAGAGAGAGAGAGAGAGAGAGAGAGAGAGAGAAAGAGAGAGAGAAAGAGAGACAGAAAGAGAGAGAGAAAGAGAGAGAGCAAGAGAGAGAGAGAGAGAGAGAAAGACAGAGAGAGAGAGACAGAGAGAGAGACAGAGAGAAAGAGAGAGACAGAAAAAGACAGAGAGACAGAGAGAGAGACAGAGAGAGAGACAGAGAGAGAGAGAGAGAGAGAGAGAGAGAGAGAGTTGTATGCTTCACAGAAAGGGACTGGTCTCTTTTCCAAACTGCCATCCTGGTTCCTGCAGTGGCGGCGACATTTCTCTGACTGTTCCAGCCGGTGAGTCCTGTCTCTGCTGAGCTCTCAAGTCTCCTGAAGAGGCGTTCACACACACACACACACACACACACACACACACACTCACACACACACAGACACACACACACACACACTCACGCTCACACATACACACACACAGACAGGCCTCCTCATCAGCCTAACTCACTGAGAGGGACTGTCAAAACAA
The DNA here is from genome assembly GCA_037576975.1 of Alestes dentex. Taxonomy (NCBI): domain Eukaryota; kingdom Metazoa; phylum Chordata; class Actinopteri; order Characiformes; family Alestidae; genus Alestes; species Alestes dentex. The sequence continues at coordinate 2,027 of JBBIGA010102017.1, read as the reverse complement.
CGGCCAATTAAGGTCCTCGTGTGTGCGGCGCTCTCTCACAGCCGGCCGGTTTGAGGGGGAGCAGAAACACGGCCTCTGTGATGTATGAATGTGTAGCTTCAGTGCAGGGCGCTCTGGGCTTTTTGGGTATTGTGACAGCTGTTGGGGCTCAGAGCTGGCACCTCTGTGTGATTTCCAGGTGCTTTCCATGATACAACGATAATTCTGAGATAATTCTCTGAACTTCCACCTGAGGTGCGGTAGAGAGCTGCTCATCCAGGGCTTCGTGTGAAATCAGGGGTATTAATAGAGGAGCTTACTACAATAATGACCTTACTTTCTCTGAAAAAGGTTTACTTATAGATGTTGGAACATTGCTGTGAGTATTTGATTGCATTCAGCCACAAGCGCACTACTGGGTTCAGGTGCTAATGTTGGATAAGTAGTTCTGGATCCCGATCCGACTCTGTGTGGTGAACCTCACTGACGTGGACCAAAGGGAGGTTCCCTCTAGATTTTTTCTGAAGGGGGAAAACTCGAGAATGCTACACGGCCTTTGATAGCTCTGACATTTGCCCTTTTAGAACATGATTTACTACTAAAGAGCTCTACAACTAGCAAGCAGCTACAAAAGCAGGCTTAACTGAACACTCAGAAAAGACGTTTGCTGCTCCTTCTCTTGGCGCTCTCTGGAGCCCCTCCCTCTGCAGGTTTTCCCCTCCCACTTGTGGGCGGAGACTATCCTAAAAGTTCTGCCGGTTCAGAGCCTTTTTTGTTTTTTCTGTTTGTTTCTAAAACCTAAAATAAAATAAATTTCTTCATTTTTGTTCTTTATGTTCATTTGCGTGTGACGCCATTTTTAAACCCTAGTGGTGGTTTTTATTATTACATGTTTTTAAAGTACAGTAACTTTAGTTCTACAGGAACACTCAGCATGGCGTCTGACACCTTGAGAATCAACTTCAGTTCCACCGCTCAGTACCCGGTGCTGGGGGTCTCTAGACGACACTTCGAGCAGGCTGACGTGTAGCTGCTCCAGAGCGTCCCAGGCTATTTGAAGTGCTGTTCTATGTAGATCATACCAGTTGTGAGTGAGTGTGTGTGTGTGTGTGTGTGTGTGTGTGTGTGTGTGTGTGTGTGTTGTTAAATAACTGTGCCAGTAATGGGTGTACTCTAAAGGAGTTCACTAATTAGAATGAGAGTCTGGATACTTTGGGACTGACTAAAGCGAGTCTTTGTTCATTTATGCATTAAGCGTATCCAGTCGGTTTGATGCTTTGATTTGTTTGCGATAGGCAGCGCGTGGATTAGGTTCACTCTGAGCTCAGCATGATGACTAAAAGCCTGCCGGAGAGCCTCGGTAATTAACAGAGCCAATTTTTCAGAGAAAGACATCAATAACGTGTTGATAATAAAGTGTAGGTTGCTAGGTGCACCACGGTTCCAGAGGCCATGCTCAGCAGAAAATTACTCGATGAATAGAGAACAGAGAGGAGACAAGCTTTTGCTTCCTACAAAGGGAAGAGGGAGAAGAAATCGATGCGGCTCCATACCGGCCGGGGTATGGCCGATGAGAAGCCCACACGGATGATAATGGCTATGGATTTCTAATTGCCTCTCATGTTTTATTCCTGGCTTATGAAAAGCATATTTCTGGCCATAAGGAACATACAGTGGCCGTGTCCATTGTTAACAGACTGGGGGGGTTATTCAGGTGGAGGGGAGGACGGTGGGGGGGGGGTGCTTTCATTCTATGATAACATCACCTCAGAATCAGAATCAGAACATTTTATTGATCCCAGAGGAAACTGCACAGACACACAGTATCAAATAAATCCAATAAAGAATCTGCAGAAAAACCTCAATATGAAATACACTATGCTACACTATATGGACAAAAGTATTGGGACACACCTGTTCTTCAGGGTTTGGGCCCCTTACTTCCAGTGAAGGACAATCTTACTGCTCCAGCAGACCAAGACATTCTGGACAGCACCATGCTTCCAACTCTGTGGACCCAGTTTGGGGAAGAACCTTTTCTGTTCCAG
>JBBIGA010101996.1:0-10924 GCA_037576975.1 Alestes dentex | reverse complement strand
TGACACAACCCTCTGCATTTATCCAGACTTGGGACCGGCACAAGGAATCACTGGCTTGTGACCTCTTATGGTTGCATAATAGTAAGAATACCAATTAATAAAATAAAATAATAGTACATTATACATTTATAATATTATTGTGAATGAAATAATAATAATAATAATAATAATAATAATAATAATAATAATAATAAAGACAAATGACTCTCCTAGATTGTCCACTTCTTATTATTCTTATCAGAGAAATTCTGCTGAGTATTTGTTGCAGTATAAATAGAAACTCTCCTGTAGTTAGGGGTGATAATTATGGTGTAATTTTGGTCTGCAACTGCATGAAGAAACCGCCTTTAATGAAGAACAGACTCGGATCTTAAGTCGTGGTCTGAAGGTTTGCGTGTGTGTTTTTTATAGACGTGTTATCTCACCCGTCCTGTGTGTTCCTGGAAGGTTTATGTTTGAGGTGTTTTCCAGCTTCAGATTCAGATTCACTCGATTTGCTGCCGTTTTCTGATAACTGATAGCTGAAGTGTATTTGCTTTGGCAGACATTCTGTGATTTCTTGTAACATCCTTCTTTTTAAAAATCCAGCTGTGAGTTTCCAACATTGCAGCATTACCCTTATTGCATGCAAGCAGAGCGCATGACTGGTGCAGTCTGGAAGATGTTTTGTCATTTATTTAGAAGGCCTCTATCAGTTCAAGCGTCCAGTCTCCTGGAGTTTTTCTCATTATTAGCTGTAGACGAGCCTTTCCTTACAGGAAAAACCCAACCAGAAAGACAGAACTTCAGCTAAATGAGCCACTGTGACTCATTCTGTTCTTCACACTGTAATGAAAAGGCCATTACTTGAGGCCGGATTGAACCTGATGCTGCCAGAGGAAGGCATTGCATAATGTCCATAGCAAAACATGCATCTGTATGTATACATTATTGACTTCAGGTGTTTTAAACACACCCATAAAATCAAGCATATCAATATATTTTGGACAATGTAATGCTTCCTACTTTGTGGGCACAGTTTGGAGAAGACCCTTATTCCAGCTACTCCAGAATGACTCTGTACCAGTGCACAAAGCAAGCTCCAAAAAGACATGGCTAGAGGATTTCAGTGTGGAAGAACTTGACTGGCCACACAGACCCCTGACCTCAACCCCATCTGACATCTTTGGGATGAACTGGAATAGAGATTGTGAGCCAGACCTTCTCGTCCGATATTAGTGCCTGACCTCATAAATGCTCTACAGAATGAATGAGCACAAATTCCCACAGAAACTCCAAAATATCGTGGAAAGCCTTCCAAGAAGAGTGGAAGCTGTTACAGCTGCAAAGACGACCAACTCCACATTAAAGTATTTGTGTTTGAATGCAATGTCATTAAAGTCCCTGTTGGTATGATGGTCACGTGTCCCAATACTTTTTTCCATATAATGCATGTGTATATTTATTTATACATATACTTATGTATTCATATGATTTTTGTTTACCATACAGTTTTTATAATATATTTATATTATATTTTTATATCATATATTATATCATATATTATGTTACTTCTACTATCTTATTTCATTTTAAAACTGACAGGCAGGTAAGTAAAACAGATTTTATTCATGCACATTAAGGCTGGGGGTCCTGATTTAGGTTTGGAGTGGTCTCCCAAAAAATCTCGATATACTCTGTGGTCACAAACTGACCAACGGCGACAGTCTGGAGGGTGGCTTGCATGAGCTTTGCAAGAACAGATACAGTCTCTACCACTCCACCAGCTTCATGTAAGTGGTTTCCAATGCAGTGGCCAGTGAGTGTGGAAGAAACATTTTTAATTCAAAAATAGTCTCAGACTGTCTTCCACAACATCTTGCACAACATCTTTAAGATCTAATCCCAGATCATTTCTTAAAATAGTTTCATTTTGATGTACGTTTTTTTGGATCACTGTCCTCTTGTAATATACAATCTCTTTTCTTCTTCAGTTTCTTCACTGATTGGGGAATTTTGTTCCTTTCTTTCCTCTAGTTCTTAATTTCTGTCCCGTTGGCTGTTATGCAACACCAAAGTATTGTAGATCCACAAGGCCGACAAGATGTTCTTTCATTAAAATAGTTATCATTCTTCCATACTTCTGGTGTCAAGAGTTCAATTTTGGGTCATCAGACCAGAGCACTTGATTCCAAAATGCCTATGGTTTATCTAAGAGCCGCATTACATACTTGAGATTCTTGGTGAGCTTTGTGATGAGGTAATGGTTTAGATTATCTTTGACTGACCCTTTCATAAAGATGTTTGTATAACACTTCCACTGCACCACTAGTCCTGTTGCAGCCAAATCTTCTTGTAGGTCGTTGACAGTGATGTGGGGGTTTTGCTTTGCATGCCTGACCACTGTGTGAGCTGTTTTATAGACATTTTGGAACGACATTTCAGACAGTGAAATTGAACTATTTAACATACTGTATTTACTTTTCTTGACTTTCCTAGCTTTGCAAGAGTCAATTATCTTTCCTTCCAGTCCATAGTTGTCATATCTAAGCACAAAACCTTCAGAGGGCCACATCATTTATTATGCCCTGGAATTGTCCACACATAACCTAACGACACAAATAAACTCTGAGAGAGAAAAAAAATGGTAATTGTGTGTTAAAGTTTGTAGAATCTTATTCAATTGTGCAAACAAACAAAATATGCAATTTGGAGCTATATGGTCACCTCTGTGTAGATTAGTTTCATAGTTATAGGTAGTAATAGTATAATTCATAGTAGGAGCTGAATAAGAAGGTTTACGATGAATAACTCGAAAAAAGACTAGGGTTCAAATGAGGGAAACCCTGTCTACCTTATTTGCTCTCTCTCTTTGGTGCACAAGCTCCCTTTGTCTCTCCCTATCCAGCCTTCTCTTCACCTCACTTCATCCCTTGCTTGCCCTCTCCTCCCGACTCTCTCTCTCTGTTTTCTCCCTCCTCCATTCTCAATCTATTTTGGGCAGCGTGGCGAGAGCTAACCCAGTCGCTAAGCTAAACATGGCTGGTCCCTTTCCTGCCCGCTGATGCGGAACCAGCCGGGCAGCCAGCACACGTAGCCGTGCGTGTGATGCTATCTGCCAGAGCTTCATAGTGCACCCCTACGCTCACACATACACACACACACGCACTCTTCCACCCAGAGCTCCAAACTTCACCAAGAACGTGGACATTGTGTCCAGCTCTGAAAATAGCCAAAAGACAAACAGAGAGATCTCCCTAGTGGGCAGTGTGGGACTCAGGGAGGTCCAGATGAACCGATAGTGGAGATCATATGTTGCAGAGAGCAACACACATGGGGCCTCCAAGAAAACTGTCCACCTGGGGTTTCCCTGGTTAAGGTGGCCCCCAAGCAAAGGACATTTTACCTATTTTCATTATGAGCAAAAACTATTCAGATATTATAGCAAGAATAAATATTTTTTGCTCTAGATTAAAGGTCAATGTGAGCTGGAAAGTGTCATGATTTCTTTCTGAATAAAAGGGTTTTTTCAGGGAGGGTCTCTGACCTAGCTTAGCCTTTTCTCTGGATGATAGATAGGGAGGCAGGGTGGCGAGGTGAAATATGATATAATTGGTTGACATTATCACTTTCAACATATGCAGAAGTGCAACAAATTGGTAAATTGTTGTCATTCGGCAAAACAACTTCTCATATGAAAGTTCCCCCAGCTTGTGTTGATTCTCAAGGGTGTCAGACATCATGCTGAGCTCGGTTTGGTGTCCCTGCCATGTCACAAAGAACACTTTTTATTAAGTTATTATAACTTAAAAAACATGTAATAATAATAACTGCTACTGGAGCTTTAAAAATGGCGTCATACACAAATGAACATAAATAACAAAACTGATCAAATTGCCTTTATTTTAGGTCTTAGAAACGAACAGAAAATAACTCAAATCTTTGAATCCGGGATAGTCTCCGTCCACAAGTGGGTGGAGTAAACCTGCAGAGGGAGGGGGTCCAGAGAGCGGCCTAGTGACAGGGCAGTGAGTGTGTAGGAGACTAAACACCATTTTTAGACTGTTTACACCATTTTTATTTCTTGAAATCAGATTTTACTAACACTCTAAGTTGCACTGTTGCACAGTGATGTGATCAAAACTTGTGCTAGTACAGATCTGACCCTTCAAACTAACCCTCAAGGGTAAAATCTCGAGGGCAAAATCTGTAAAGAACTGCATGAATTGTTTGTAGTGTTTTGCTCAATTCACTCATCAAAACACCCAAAACCAAACACTCACATGTCTTCTCAACAAGGCCGAGCTTTTCTTGCAAGTGTTGCAGATTGTGGGTGGAACTAGACAGTAGGAGGGTAGATCTCCAGGACCAAGGTTGGTGACCACTGGTTTAATGTAGATTTGCCTATTTGTCTTATCTTTAACTCTATAAGTGTGTGATTAAAAATATTCAAATATACAAATTTGAAACATTTCCATTCGTAACCTTACATTGATATCCCAGTTTGCATGAGCTGCTGTTTTATGTTACAGTTAAAAACTGATGAAATGCAGTTGACCCATTGAGGCCACACCCACAGTCACGAACATAGTCATTTTTTCATAGCAGCTGTCGCCAGGTTCAGGCCAGCAAAACATATAGCAAAACAGCTTCTGCAGTATCGCAACAGTTGCTATGAAAGGAAACATCTGTGGGCGGAGCATACCTTTTCTTGGATACTCGATTAGGTAAATAGTAAAAAAAGTAAATACTAAGATACTCAGGGTATCTATATAATTGAACAATCTTGCTCACCCAGTGTTTCCACACATAGATCAAGAATAGATTGCCCCCCTACTCCCCCCCATGCACACACACCCTGACCTGCATCCACATTGTTTGTTATTTTTTCTCATTCAGCTTTCAGCGAGGTCTACCGCCCATCACCCATGTTCTTTAAAAAGATACAGCACACACAAAGAGCGCTAAGTTTAGCTCTTGTGCAAATCGTACAGTGGAACTCAAGCATGATATCCCGTTTTTCTTTTGTTTCAGTGCGCATGTACCAGCAGGAGCAGCAAGACATGGTTTTACGGCTCCAGTTGTGCTTTTTTATAGATAGAACTTTTCCTAAATAGGCCCGAGAAAACTCCTTTGCAACAACAGCTTTCAGATCATAAGTAGGACACGACTAGGTAGTGATGAAGTTTTAGTACAAAAAAAATGGAACTGGAGAAAAAACATACTAAAATTAATATGCAGAATGCATTGTGTTTCAACATTGGAAATCTCATAGTGCAAATCAATGGAAAATAATTACAATTGCAGTGTTTATTTATCAGTTATCGGTTTATTTAAAAATAAATGTTCAGAATATTAATCTTATTAGAATTTCATTAAATTTAAGCTTTTTCCACAGTTCCAGAATGCAAAAATCTCAAGGCTGAACATGAACGGAATATGATTATAATTACAATTGTCATTATCATTTTATTTACTTGCTCATTCATATATTGAGTAAAATATCTTAAATGAACTTTTGGGTAATTGTGAGTAAAACAATTCAGTTCAGCATGGCATGTTAGAGGCATGTAAAGAGCACTTAAAGCATGAAAACATGTAGATAATTAAAAGATGTGTGAGTGATTTTATTGTTGCCATCAACATGAATTGTAGTTTACATGTGATGTCGACTAGGTTGAGTTTTAGCTAGCTGACTGGCTAACCGCTAGCATTATCCAATGGGCTTCCCAGCAAGCTGTGCTAGTGTGTCTATTAGGGCTTTAACACAAAAGTCAACTAGTTGACTAGTCGACTTGAAAAAATCTGGAGTCGTTGATGCCCTAGTGTCCATTTCATCACTGTTGACTGATTGACTTTGCTAGTAGCTTACAAGCTAGCCCACTGGCAATGTCAGTAGGAACTTTTCCACAGGTATACAGGAACCGTGCTGTACTTAAACTGTTCTGTGATGGTCCGGATCTTTTCCAGTGTATCTCAGCCCGGTAACTGTGTGTCTGACTCAATTCTCTCCCCACAGTTTATGGCCGGTCGTCTCAAAAATGTTTCAATGGAGTCGAACAAGCGGAAAGTTTATTCTGTCAGATATTGTGATCTTTTAATATTTATAGTCTTTTTTTCTCTGCATTCTTTAGCTGTGAGATGAAAATCTAACCCAGCTAACTTGCTAGTGATGTCCTGGAACACCTTTGCGTTTCTCACAGTGTTGAAGATAAATTTGTTAGCATCACAGAAAACTCCCACTGAAACTCATCTTCAGCCCGAACAGACAGTCATGTTTGTGCTTTGTCGACTTCCCAGATGTTAGTTTGTATTTCCAAGTCTACCTGTTGTCATTACAACATTTTGACCAATCAGAAAGCAGTGATCTAGTCGGCTTTGGCTGTGGCCCTCTTTTAACCCTGCCGTTGAGCAGCATGGGTTCGGCTTGGGACAGGTCGCTTTATTTGTGATGGAAAAACATTAGTTGGTGATACGGCGCAGTTCCTTATGCCAGTGGAAAAGCACCAGCCTGTGCCCTCATGGGAAGTTTGTCCACTTGACAGCCCCCTTGGAAACTTGACCGGCATTTCTGCTCATACACTACCAGGTTTTTCTCTCTCGGATAAAGGAAAGGCCTATAAGTCCCAGACAAGCCACATTAATGTTTCAAAAATACATTCAAAAGTACTAGTAAAATCTGACAAAAACTTCATGAATAGTGTTTGGCGTTTGGTTCAAATCACACAGCAAAAATGTTTGTTATGGCTGCCAAGCATGCACGTATCCCCTCAACTTTTCTCAAATGTAGCTTTACAGGTAATCTGATAGGCTCTTTTCGCTGAAGGGCGGGACTTTCCCTTCATATTTCAGCTGCTGCTGCTGGTTTTAGCTAATGCACCTTAATCTACTGATAGATAACAGTGTGTCATACAGGGTCAGAAACTGTTAGAGATATTTAACGCCTCACACCAATTTAGGTATAACGTTCATGCCGTTTTCTTCCATTGAAAAATGTCAGCTGCCCTTTATGATGAGCAAAAAATTATTGATGAAAGAACTAACAAATGGTATAAAATGACTTGGAAAGAAAGCTAATGACATATATATTTGGTGAACTATCGCTTTAATGGATGAGATGCATCTATTTTTAATGCTGCTGTGTTTGTGGGCAGAGAGATTTAGGGTTATTTAGGGAAACTTACGATGTAGATAACGCAAGTTTGACTTGAAAATCAGACTGGTGCTGGTCAAAGTTTTGATCAGATCGGTGAGAAGAGAGTTTGTGAGTGTGCCCGCATGTGTGCAGGTGCAGACGTGCAGGTGTGTGTGTGTGTGTGTGTGTGTGTGTGTGTGTGTGTGTGTGTGTGTGTATTTCCTGTCAGGTAAAGTAAGTGAGCATCCCACACAGGCACCCAGTTCTACTCTTGATTCACCTCTCTCTCTCACTCTCTTGCTCTTTCTCTCTCTCTCTATCTCTCTCTCCTTCTCTCTTTCTCCTTCTCTCTCTCTCTCTCTCTCTCTCTCTCTTTCTCCCTCTCTCACTCTCTCGTTCTCCTTCTCTCTCTCTCTCTCTCTCTCTCTTTCCTTCTCCCTCTCTCTCTCTCTCTTTCTCCTTCTCTCTCGCTCTTTCTCTTTGTCTCTTTGTTGTTGTTTGTTGTTACTGTACAGCATTTACAATGATATTCCTTAGTCCATATTTATACATAACAGTGTATCAGAACAGGTCATGAGCAATTATTTATATAATTGAGATTATTTAACACAAGTGCAGATATACAGTAAACCCCCACTTTAATGCTGACCAGCAGTCGCTGTTTCAGTCCAACACGGATTTTTTCTGAGAACCGAACTTATCATTTTTCGCTGAAACCCCTGCACTAACGCGGAAACTGCAGTTATCCTCCGCATTTTTTGCTTTTGTGATGTCTGGGCCTCGTCTGCCATGCCCCCTCGTCCTCATGTTGGGTTGCTAGGCACTGTGCCCAATTATGAACCCAGCACAAGGACGAGGGGGCATGGCGGACAATGCCTGGACATCACAGCTTTTTTTGTGGCAATATATCATTTTTCATGCATTTTAGTGCTAAATTATTAAAAAATGAAATTTTGTAACAAATAATAACGTAAATTCAGCTACATTTATATCTAAAAAATAACTATATGCTTTGGTACTGACGAGAGAACACAAACAAAGCATGTCTTGGGATGCTGAAACACCGCTGTACTCAGAGGCGGGAGGTTTGAAAGTAGCCAACCAGAGAACTTTACCTATTTATCCTTGCTGTTGATTGGCTGCTGCCCTGTGACGCAGCTGCAGTCCAGAATTTCCGCCGTGGAGCGCCTCGAGTGTTCTCATTTTTTTCGTTTTGTTCTTAAAGCCCTGTATTTTTATTACAGTAAATTAAATGCATTTATTACTGTATTTACCCTGCTTATACCAAAGAAAATGACAGCGCATACCAAAGAAAATGCACGTGCATGCATTACAGTACAGTCTATAAATGGGTAATATTACATTCTAGCACTGCGGGAGTTCATTGTAAACTGTACAGTACAAATACGGGTATACCTTTACATTTTCTTTAAGGGAATGAGTTTAAATGAAATTAAAGTGTTTTGGGAGCATATCTGGGCATATTTAGGGTTTACACTATAAAAATAGTCACTTTTAGGCATTTATTTACCATTTCACAACAACGAGTTTTTTCACTTAATGCAGGTGCTCTTGGAACATAACCCCCACGAAAAGCTGTACTATAATGTTGCCCGCTAATACTCACTACTTATTTTTTGTCATTTTTACTTTTTTGCATTATTTGAAAGTGTCACTTTATGATGTGCAAAAATACAGCAATTAAAAAATAATGGAAATGGTATCAAATGAAAAGGAAGCTCACTTAACTTCTATTATACGTTAAGGATTATTTTCCATCTCCCGTAAACGGAAATGGTATACAGTGACTTGTGCTGAACTATTAATATGCTCTCAATGCATACAATTATGAATACGAGATACTTTTTTAGTGTTTCGGTGCAAGGCTGAATCTCAAATGGCTTCCTACTCCCTATAAAGTGCACTAGTTGTGAAATCCTGACTGTCAGAGCTGCTTTTTATATTGTGGTCTTTCATTTTTCATCGTCTTACTTGAGTTATTTTTTTTCTCTACGTTCTTGCAATTAAACTTAATCCAGCTAACTTGTTAATGACATTCTGTCACATGGCGAGGCAGAGAGAAGTAGGCGCAGTTGCGGATTTCCATAATGCAGATTTATTTACACAAGAAATAGACTACAGCACTAAATAAGGCCCGGGGCCGTACGAGGTGAGGAGGAGGTCAATGAGGAAAGAGGGTAGATGAGAAAGAGAACGAGGGAGACAGACATAACATGAGAACCTGACATTAATGCGTCCATGCCGCAACTGAGGAAGGAGTCCCTTAAATAGACCCCCTAACAGGGTAGATTAATCCTCCTCAGCTGTGGCTTGAGAGAAGTCCTAGAACCTGCAGCGACCCCTGGAGGTCGCTGGCTAGAACTGTGACACATTCTGGTTCACCACATTTTTCACAGCACTGAAGATAAATTTGCTAGCATCATGTAAAACTCCCACTGAAATTTATCTTCAGTGCAAACAGTATTGCTTGTATTTTGTCAGGTTCCCAGTTGTTAGTTTGTATCTCAATTGTTGTTTTTTGTGCAGACATAAAAAAATAAAGGCCTCTTTCCAAGTCCAATTGTTGTCAAGGCAACATTTCAACCAATCAGAAAGCAGTGATGCTGTCAGCTTGGCTGCGGCCCACTTTTAGCCCTGCCATCAAGAGGCTCAGGTTTTGGTCACTTTATTTGAATAGAAAAATGACAGTGGAATAGCACCAGTTTTTGATCAATAGGAAATAATTAACTTGCTTTTTAGATCCACTACATAAGACTTTGAGACCCATCTTCCACTTTTTGATGTGTGGCTGCGTTCCAGTGGCTGAATGAAACTTCCAGCCTATTCCTAGCTAATGGCTGTTAGAGCAAATGATGTGCATTCTATTTTTATTACTATTATTTTATTCTGTATGGTGTTATACATGCATTATAATGAATTGTAGTGTAATTGTCGTCTGTTCTATTGCATTTTCATTGGTACAGGAGGAGGAGGAGGTGCAGGGTGTAATAGGAGAAAAGGAGCTGATCTGAGCAAAGTGTGAGGAGGAAGTGTGTGTGTGTGTGTGTGTGTGTGTGTGTGTGTGTGTGTGTGTGTGTGTGCTGTAATGCTCTCGCTGCCAGCGCTAATCCTTATCCTGTCCTCCACTGTAATTATCACCTGCACACCGCGCCAGGCTTTACATAAACAACTCTCTCACACACACACATACTGACACACTCACATGACCTTTAATGTTGTCTTCCTTTTCATTCATTAAAGAGCCCATGTCGTAAAAATATGTGTTGTTTTTACAAAATTCACAATTTAAATTTAGTACGTAGACTTCTGAAAAGTTTTTTCTGTTTTGGGAACCACTGCAATCTAATAATTTTGGGGTTGCTGCTTTCTAAGGTTGTTGATCAGTGATTGTAGCACTGGTATTCTGTTTCTATGTCAACATTTTTTTTGATTAGCAAGCCAGCAAGAGGCACCCAAACCTGAATACACAATTTATGTACATATATGTGTGTCTGTGTGTGGGTATGTGTGTGTGACTGTGTGTATGTGTGTTTGTTTGTGTGTTTGTTTGTGTGTGTGTTTGCGTGTGTTTGTCTGTGTATGTGTGTGTGTGAGTTTGTGTGTGTGTTTGTGTGTGTGTGTGTGTGTGTGCTTGTGTGTTTGTGTGTGTGTGTGCTTGTGTGTTTGTGTGTGTGTGTGCTTGTGTGTGTGTGTGTGTGTGTGTGTGTGTGTCTGTGTGTGTGTATGTATGTGTGTGTGGGTAATGATACGTTGAAATAGTTTCAATATTGATTACCTTGGATGATGTCA
>JBBIGA010101965.1:0-10925 GCA_037576975.1 Alestes dentex | reverse complement strand
CTTTGTCCAGCAGTTTCTGAAATTCATACCATATAGGTAGATAGATAGACAAACAGAGAGACAGACAGACAGACAGATAGATAGATAGATAGATAGATAGATAGATAGATAGATAGATAGATAGATAGATAGACTGATAGATTGACAGACAGATACAGACAGGAGGGCAGACAGAGAGGTAGACAGATAGACAAAGTTACAATACACGTAGATATCAGATAGATAGATAATTAGATTGGTAGATAGGTAGACTAACAGACAGACAGAAAACAGACTGACAGATATACAGGTACCATACTTGGCTGATTAGATAGACAAACAGATGAATAGAGACGGACAAATAGAATGACAGATAGACCAACAGATAGATAGCCAGACAGACAGACAATCAACTCACCTTCAGTAATTAGTTGCATAACACCTGCAAAATTGCACATTTTTAGTTAATTTCTTCAATCTTGTTTGTTAAACTGGTTTAACACATCAGGATTCATTACAGATATTAAACATAAAGAACATAGATAAATGAACTACACACAGGGTTTAAACTGCAGATTAAAAGGGAAGCCCAACAAGAACAAGCTTATACCCCAGAGCCCACTGTGAGGAACGTCAGTAAAGTGTGTGTCAGTTTACCTGCGACTGCCAGGAACAGTTTCATACACATTAAGCCCATCCTGATGTCCAGTCCTGTCTTCAATCGTGGAGTCTTTATCTGCTGCTCTGGCTTGCAGTTAACATAGATTCAGGATTTATGAAACCAGTGCAAGCTTTGTAAACTTCTGGGTTGCGACACATATCCTGAGAGAATGACTTTCACCATAGGCAGCTGTGCACCTCCTCCTGAGGATTTCCTGTTTAGCTCATCAATCTACAGGAAACAACAATTACCTGTGTCATGGCGTGAGAAAATCATCAAACTGACAAAAGATTCTTCGCTCAGTTCAAAGACTTTATTTTCTTCTTAAGAAGGAGAGAGTTGTTCATCCTGGATTCGGAAGTTCTCTCTCTCTCGAGAAACTGGACCTTCACAGAGGTCTTATACTCTGAAGAAGACCATTCACCTTATCAAAACAGGGCAGAAACCATGTTGCCTCTTCCTGAAGAGGTTCCAGCCAGAACCTATGTTATGGCTTTTCACAGTGAGGCTCCGTGACAATGGCCCTGAACAAGTCTGAACAAAACACCTTATCTGAAACTCTTTAGCTCAAAACATAAGGTTTGCATAAATAACAACCTTGATTTAATCATGCCACTGTGCCCTGGCACCTCAGGCCTGGCTTCACAGCCTTGATCATTAGTCAGCAGAATCACATTAATATGGTATTTAGAGAAAGAATCATTCAAATATAAGAATCACAAAACCGAATATGTTAATTTGCCTTAGAATATAAGTGAATATATTGATTTTTCTCTTACATTCCCCCATTTTGTTTATTCTGTAAACAATCACATGTTTTAATTTGTTTCATCTACTACACTCTGATGATGCCCTTTCAAATGCAGACTTAATGAATACACATGTATGTATAATAACAGTGTAGTCCACGGATTACCGAGGACATACCCATTGTAACTTCCTGGAAACTCAATCAAACTTCTCCTTACACACTTAGCTGGAAAGAGACATAATTCAATTCAATTTAATTTATATAGTGCTTTTTTTTAAAAACCTAATTCTCACAAAGCAACTTAATAGAGTCCAGGTCCGAGCCCCTAGTGAGTGACAGAGGCGAGGAAAAACTCCCTCCACTGGAGGAAGAAACCTTGGGAGAGACCGTGACTCAAAAGGGGAACCCGTACTCCTCAGGTCGACCCGGAGAGAAAGGAACAACAATCTTTATGGGGATAAATAACAAGAGATCAAGAGGGCTGTAGTGACCATGTATGAATATATGTGCTGTTATGCACAGTGGTCCAATTTTGACTATAAGTACTTAATTAAATGCCTTGTGTACCGGCAAAATCCAATTGTTAGACAAATCATGGGAAGTACACCTATGTTGCAACACTTGAGCATGTACTGCTGAACCTACAAATTGAAATGAAAGCGTGGGAAATTGATTGACAGATCAGACATTATTCATCAGGAAGCATGTGCTCCTGTACCAACATAACCAGTACACAGGTCACATTACTACAACATTTAGCAGAATACCTGTGCTGTCTTGCGTCATTTGTCCTCCTCCTGTGGCGAGCATTGCCAACATCTTCCTCTGGTGGTGGTACTCGTCGACAATGAGAGATGTGTGTCCACGTCACATGGACTTGGACCTTCACGGCTGTTGGAGTCATCAGGAGGACCTGGAACGGGTTGGTTCCCCCTCTTTCACCTGAAGTCTCCTGTCTGGACGGGATGTCCGGCCCCCTCAACTAAAACCGGCAGCAACGCCTTCACCTGTTGGTGAGAAACACTGAGAGCAGTATGCAAGCACTGGCAATACTCAGATGAATCCAGATTTAACCCTTCGGGTATCACAACCTTGGTTAGTGCTGTTTGTCCGCTTCTCCCATAAATGATCTCGAACAGGGTTAAGCCACCATCTCCCCAGGGTGTTTCTCATCTCAGACAGAGTGAGAAGTAAGGCCTGGATCCACTTAAGGCCTGTGCTTTCCCAACACTTGGCAAGTTGGTTTTTTAACATGCCATTCACTCGCTCCACAGCCCCTGCACTTTGGGGTGGTACACGCAGTGAAACTCCAGATCAGTGTTGTAGTACTTCGTTAATGCTTGTACAATCTGATTTCTGAAATGAGTACCATTGTCACAGGAAATTGTAGTTGGGATTGCCCATCTTGGAATCACTTCCCGTACCAGCACCCTGACCACTGATTGCGCGTCTGCGCTTACAAGTCTTTCACACAACTCTGGATCTCCCTCGTACAAATCCCACTTGTAGATGTTCAACGGCTTTGGTGGCCCATCAAAGTCACCCTTCTGCTCCACATGTCAGTTGAATGCCAAGCATACACATCAGCTCTCTGCCCATAATGTTGACAGGGCATCGCAAAGAAATCAGGAATGAATGTTTCAGCATCACAGAGGGGTTGTCTGCTTGATAGAATGTTAAAGGAACAGAATAGTTCTGTTTAATTATTACCCTGCTCGCTGTGGAAGTGTAGGCGTGTTTCCCAGAGAGCGGGACATCGGCAAAATCTCCCGTTCTCAGCACTGGACTTGTCGCCCCAGAGTCAATTAATAACTCAGTGGGCCTGCCCATAATTGTGAGATTGATTCTTGGCATTAAACTCACATGAGGGAACAATTTGTACAAAGAAGTACCTGAATTTAATTCCTCATCATCTGATTTCATAAACCTTCCTCCGCGTGTGTGAATTGTGAGTGTTCTGGCCCGGTTCTAGTCAGAATTGTGGTGGTTTCCAGGACTGTCTTTGTTGGCCCCCCACTTCTGCTGCTGCTGTTGGTTACCCCACTACTGCTGTTGTTGATTGTTCCATTTGTGGCTGCTGTCCTCTGCACCTTTGGCCTAAATGACCCACAATTGTGACATGCTCCTGTTTGCCCCCCTCCTCTCGCTCTTCCTCCGCCCTTTTCCTGTCTCACTCTCCTTCTTCTGAGCTCTAGCTTGGAACAGCTCCTCAGCATACTTTGCATAGTCCAGTATTTTAATTCACACGCCCAGTTTTCCATGTCACACACACTGAGTTTTTATCACTTCTGTTGTTCTTGGATGCAGACCATTTAAAAATGCCATGGGCGTCTAGAATTGTGCCACTGCTTGCAACACTGGTCTACGCCTGTGAGGGTTGGGATGGGACTTGGTGTTGGAGATGGGCTTGGTCTTGCTGAGCGCGTCTGGACGGATAGGCCACGTCGTCATCAGCTGGTACAGGTACTGACTCGTAAGAGTGGTTGGGGTTCTTTGAGCTGTGGATACAGCTTTGCAGCCAGGGGAGGCGCTGTTGGGCCAGTGGTAGTGTGTTCTGACTCAGGTGCCTCACTAAAAATATTTACAATTGCACTTGTAATCTGGGTTTCTAGCTCTTTTTTATTATTTCATCTAAAAATTTCCTTTACCCTCTCTGTCTGCACCCTGTTGTTCTCATGCGTTCCACCCATCCTGAACCTGCTTCCTTTCGACAAAAACCTCTTTTCTTGCTCCCCTCCTTCTCCAACTCCTGCATTCTCTTCTTTAACTGTTTCAGCGACTCAGGATGCAACGTTCCCTTCTTTAGAAAATCACACTTCTCTACCCACAAGTCAAAATATTAAACTGCTTCATCCCCATACCAAGTTTTCATTGCGTGATATAAACGTGGACGCAACACATGAGGTTTTGGCGCCTCAGTTTTTGCCTCTGCATTTTGTTTACTGGCTGAGGTTCCCATTATGACCTTGAACTGCTGCGCACACACACCACAGATCTCAACAACTCAGTACACGGGAGATTTCAACCATCCAATATTCACCATCGCAATACACAGGAGATTCCAGCAACCCAATACAAAGGAAAATTCAAGAAACCAATATTCAACAATGCAATACACAGTAGATTAAAACTCTTTTTTTTCTTTTATCAAGGAAAGAAATAATAATCTCTAGAGAGATTCAAAGGAAAGCCAAAACCCTAGAAAGTTTCATCAGGCGCTGAAAAGAAAACAGATAGCGCTGAGAATGTGTCGATCTAGGTCGGACTCAACGGGCCCCGGGGCTCACAACTGCCACCCGGGTTTACTCACACTTAGACCCAAAAACCATCACCTACTTCAGGCGCCGAAAAAAACAATCACAAATGGCCCTGAAGCAGAATACTATTCTCATCTAGACTGGACGTACGGTTACCGAGGCCAATGGTACCCCATAGTCCATCTGCACCTTTTCAAACTCTTTAACTCTTTTTTCTCTTTTATGGACTCAAACCAGTGGCCTTTCAACCTGCTCAGCACTTACAAAAACAACCAGCCTGAAGTGAGCGAAGGATTTTCTCACCTATTGATGGGTTTTGGGGTAAGACTAACCCCCTCTTTGTGGTTTCCCAGCGCTGAATGGCCCGCGGTGGATCCCCTCTCCGTCCCTGAAGTCTTTTTGAGAGTCGAGCTGGTTTGAGAGTCGAGCTGGTACCACTTTCCCAGGATCCAAGCCGTCGGACGATCCAGACGTGGGTCCCATCTTTTGGGGTGCCAGATGTCATGGCGGTGAGAAAATCATCAAACTGACAAAACATTCTTCACTCAGTTCAGAGATTTTATTTTCTTCTTAAGAAGGAGAGAGTTGTTCATCCTGGATTCGGAAGTTCTCTCTCTCAAGAAACTGGACCTTCGCAGAGGTCTTATACTCTGAAGATGACCATTCACCTTATCACTTGTATGCAGAAACCATGTCGCCTCCCCCTGAAGAGGTTCCAGCCTTTGTTATGGCTTTTCACAGTGAGGCTCCATGACAACGGCCCTGAACAAGAGCTTTCTGGTCTGAACAAAACACCTTATCTGAAACTCTTTAGCTCAAAACATAGGGTTTGCATAAATAACATGTCACTGTGCCCTAGCACCTCAGGCCTGGTGTCACAACCCTGATCATTAGTCAGCAGAATCACATTAATATGGTATTTAGAGAAAAAATAATTCAAATATAAGAATCACAAAACCGAATATGTTAATTTGCCTTAGAATATAAGTGAATATATTGATTTTTCTCTTACACATGCAATAGCAAAAGCCAGACCTGTGACATAAACACTCCACACTCTATGCTAAGACAAATCCACCATCCATTTGTTTTTTCCTCTTTTTTCCCTAGGGGATTTTTCCCAGTTCTCTGGCCAGTTTAGTGTCCAGTTTCATCCACTCATGCAATACAACCAGCTGGGTGAGTGAAAGCAAGTCACGTGAAGCTCCACCACATCTTCTCAAACTGCTGCTATCACAACAGCCTCAACACGCTGGGAGGAGAACACTAACCGCTCATTCTCTTACATCAGCGAACAGATGCTGCGTGATGGGAGAGGGAGGACCACCCTACCCACTCAGAGAGAGTGGAGCTAACTGTGCTTTCTTGCATTCCTGGCCATTGATGGCAATGGCTTTTGTTCCAAAAGCGAAGGTCTAAACCGCTAAACTGCTGTAAATGTAATGACAATCATAAACAGTCAACACAGGCTGGTTTTTTTTGCAGCTTCATTGTCATAACTTAACTGCGAATGTTCTACATTGCACTCATTGCATTCATGTGATGACTAAAATTGTGCAAACTATCATGATTTTGAATTTGTTTATTTGCTGAATGTTTTCCAACTTCTATATAAACAGTGTTACAGTACAGTTGCAGTTCAGCGCTGAGAAAGATTCTTCGATTCCTTCATCATGGCAGTATTGTATATCTCAGTTTGTTACAAATTGAGTCATAAAAAAAGAATCAAAATATTCTCAGTTTCCAGATCAAAGATAACAACAATGGCAAAATCTTGTAGACCTGTGAAAAGCAGCATAATGTTTTCTGCTCAAAATGCATAGCAGCAGTTATTTATTATAAGTATCTATTTTGTATAATTTATTGTCATTTATTAATTTATAATTACATTACTCATATAAATGATCATGTTCTGCATAAAATTATTCAGTACAAAAAAGAAGCGTGCACACACACACACACATACACACACACACACACACACACACACACACACACACACAAAGGATTACAAAAATAAAAGTGTATTGTATGCAAATAAGTGTAGAAATCCTTAGTTGCATACAATACAGTTACATTTATCATTAAAACCAAGTTCCTGGTTTCGATTCCCTGAGAAAGCGTGGGTAAACCAAACATCCCGCGTGAAGTCCAAAGGTAGTGGGGATCATAAACACGCCCGCAGCTCACTGGACTGTTTTATAGCACAACTGAATTAAGGCAAGAAGTGAATGCTCGGCTGCATTAAATGCTCTGACATAGTCCTCACATACATTAAAAAGTGGTCAGCACTAACCACTTTATTAGCTCCTTAAATCTACATTCTTTGACCATTTTATCTGCTCCACTCCACAAATATAGGTGCACAATTCACCAGCCCCCCAGGACCACCAGAGACCAGGTATACAGACACAAACAGCATCCCATGGCCTGTGGTCAGAAAGAGTGTCCTACGAACAGAAACAGTGTCCTGTGGTCGGAAATAGGATCCTGTGACCAGAAACAGCGTCCTGTGGTCAGAAATAGTGTCCTGAGGTCAGAAATAGTGTCCTGAGGTCAGAAATAGTGTCCTGATGTGAAAAACAGTGTCACGTTGACAGAAACAGCGTGTCATTTTGAAAAACAGGGTCTTGTGGTCCAGTGGTTAGAAACAGTGTCCTGTGGCCCGAAAACAGGGTGTGTTTGTGTTTACAGCCTATAATGCCGGCTCACTGGCGGTCCTGTGAGGGTCCTGACCATAGATGAAGAGGCTGATGCTGAGAAGCAGATGGACCGTAATTGTAAACTATAACCTACAAAATGCACATCTATGGTCAGTTGAACAGATAAAATGGACAACGAGTGCAGATAAAAGGGGTAAGTGGCTGGCAAGTGTCTGACATTAAGTGCATGGATATTACGCTGAGACTCATGACATTCAGACAGTCTGTGGTGTTGTCAGCTCATTCCCTCAGAGCGATTCCTTCAGTCATTTCACTCCCGGACTCTTCCACTTCACTCTTCATTTGGTTGAATCCACAGTCTATGTCCCAGTCTTTGTCATACTTGCTCAGCGTGTCTCAGTCCAAACCTAGCGATGGTTATTTCTTCACCTCAGCATAGGTGACGTTTGCCTCGGAGGCATCCTTCGCTCCCTATAACAGGGGAAAGTGAGCTTATGCACTGGGAAGCAGCCACACACACATCTTCTAGGCAATCATTGTTTGATCATCTACCCAACCAGTGTCTAGGGGTGTGATGATACACAGATTTTCTGATTCAAAATGATTTTTCGATTCTAAGGTCAAGATTTGATTTGATTTTCAATGTGTCTTGATTTTACAGAGCTCAAATTATATTCACAGATTCCATCTGGGTCAGACAGTTTTTCAGGGATGCAATAATGTGGGAATTATTGTCCGATGTCAGTTTCTGATATTTGTGTACATATCTGCTGAAACATTAACAAGGAAAACTGGGTCACAGGCCTGGATTAGCATTCTGAATAAATCTAATGTTTATTTTGGGGTTACAACAAAATGACACTCTGAGCTATAAGCAATACAAAAATAAGCAATATTCAATAGGGCTGTCCCAATTCCTAGGTCAGATTAGATATTAAGATAAAAATGTAATTAAAATGTGCAATTCCAGGCATGAAGGGGACAAGATTCTCCATAACGAGGACTATTAGCATTCAAGTCAGTGAAAGAGAGGATCTTATTAATGCATGTACATCTGAACAGCTTGACAGACAGCCAACAGGCTAACTGGCAAGTGTAATATTCAGAGTCTGGATTTACTGAAGGATTCTCTGTAAAGCAGCATCCAGCACACCAAGCAAAGTATACACTGCTTAGATGAATTGTCAAAATAATCGTTTTACTCGTACAATCAAATTACTCGTATAATTCACAGTGACAAGGTTGTTTTTCACCTACATGCCTAGTTGTGCAAATTTCTAGTGTCTTCTATCATTTCAGATATTTAAAGGCTTTAAATTTACGCAGGGCCTTTATTTTGCCTTGAAGCGAGTCCTATATGTACTAGGTTATTCTGATGAATTTTTCAAGAGTTATTCTTTGGTTTAGGCTGTATTTAAATACCAAAAACAGAAGAGGCAGAGATGGTTCTGATCTTGCTGGAAAAAAAATTATTTAAAAAATTTTTAAAAATTAAGGTAAAGCAAAAAGACCTTATTCCCTGGAAATCTCAGGTGATCGGTAGTTTTACTTAAAACATACCAATATGGTGTAGATATAATGGCTGCTAACCTGATTTTGTGGAGCTCCACGGTGAGCCCTCACCATGGCCGGAGTCCCGTGCCGCGTCTGTGTGGTGGACCCAGCCATCTTGATCACGCTCTTATTATTCTGAAAGTGCCGGATGTCTGCGTAGTTTAGCTCCTAGAAGAAAAATAGGCTTAAATGACACAATGTTGGTTGACTGTCTAAGTAAACATAACATCTTACTAGATATCTATGACCAGAAAAATCCCATCACTCAGCTTGATGCTAGACAATGTGAGCATCTGTAAGCTGACGTAACTGAATAAGCAGTTAGAGTTCTCCTTCAAGTGTGTTGAGCTGTACAAAGACATAGTGCTAGTAGCAGTTTTTGGGGGCTCATCATTTTTCTCAGAGAAAGTTAACCCTCACCCCATCTGGTCTGGAGGTACTGTGTGATTCAGGGGAACCCAGCTGGTGGGTAGCACCATATATGTGACATATTTGATTTGAAATTTTGGATATTTTACATCAAAAAGAATATTTTACCATATAACGATAGATGACAATATACTCCTATAACTGACACATCACTGCCGATGCCCACTCTGGGTTCTTCTTTTGGGCGAACTAAATGCGAATGAATGACGACCACTCAGACTGATATATGGTGCAGCAACCAACTGGGTCACGCACATCGTCACACACCTATTTAATATATTATTGTTCATTCAAATTAATATATCAATGTTAACATATGTATATACATTCAAACCATTTAGGCCAATTCAGTTTTGAGTTTAAAAAAACAATGTTAGGCAGCTCTGGGGGTCCGAGAACGGATGAAAATGCAACATTACTTTAAACAGTGCAGCTGCAGTATATTAGGAGAAAATAGAAGAAACCTTAACATGTTTCCTTCTAATGTTCAAGTGGATGTGACCATGTCCAAAATGAAAGTAGGTAGTGTGTGTGTGTGTGTGTGTGTGTGTGTGTGTGTGTGTGAGGTCAAAGTCTTTAGCTGCTTTACTGTAAATTATGAAAGGACTTCCATTTCTGTAATCACCCTGTATGGTAGGCTGGATGGAGGAGGGAGGGACAGTAAAGTCATTTAGATAAAAAAAAAAACAGATGTTCTGAACGAGTACCCGTTTTATCTGCTCTTTATGATTTTATATACCCAGTACATGGAAATTTACGGTAAACAGACAGATAGACAGACACGTAGACTGATATACAAACAGACAGACAGTCAGATATACAGAGAGATACAGGTCTGATTGAATAGAGATAGCGACTCACGTGTTCACCCCCGTTTTGTGTAGCTGTGTAAGTAAGAAAAGTCATAAACAAATCAATCAGTTGGTGACTTTGCAAAAGAATATTACATGTATATTTATTATATTTATTACGTTTATTAAACTATTTTGTCTAAAACTAGTTAACGCTATAGGTGGGCAATATGATCATATGCTATTCTTAGTGTGATAGATCACATCACAATAGTGATTTTGTCACATATCAGTGACAGAACGGTGGTTCTCAGCCCTGTTGTTCCCGTCCCCCCCCACCCCCCTCTGAACATTTGAATGTTTTCTCTCCTCTCCACCTGATCCACCGACACACCTCATTAAAAACCTTTCCTGGATGCAACGGAGCATGAAAACACAAAACTGTGCAGATCCGAACTGCGGGAAATCACGCTCCGGAACATCGCTTCATTCTAGAACAATAATTCATTCTAAACTCTGATTCATTTTAGCACACAGATTCATTCTAGGTTACTGATACATTTTACACTGATCATTCTAGAACATGGTTTTATTCTAGAAAAAACAATCATTTAGAAAAACAAAACAAAAAAGATCTGGAGTTAATTTATAAAAATACAGAACTGCATCACAAAATGGAACAATTATGTTCCCTGAACACAGACACTGAAGACCACCCCAGAGATAACATTCGTTCTTGTAAGAACCTTCTCAGAATTAATGTGCAATATTATAATTGATTTGGACATATATTTCTATCTATCTCTCTCTCTCTATCTCTCTCTCTCTCTCTCTCTCTCT
>JBBIGA010101954.1:0-10925 GCA_037576975.1 Alestes dentex | reverse complement strand
CGTTCCAACCAAAAAGAAGCCACACCTGAGTAACTGAAAACCAAGACCAACTGATTACAGAGGTGGAATCAGGTGTGTCTCCTGCTTGGTTGGAACAAAAACCTGCACCCACAGCAGCCCTTTCTGGACAGGTTTGGGCACCCCTGGTGTAAACCACTGTTTTAACTGTCACGCTGGTTTCAATTGCAGCTCTTCCTTTTTTTCCATCTCATAAAAGAGCTCAAATCATTTGATAGATTCCACTGTGAGTAGTGTTCATAGAATAATGCTTGCCATAGTACTCAGTTCCAAAATCAGATTTGCAGATTTTCCTGTTATACCACATAAAGGTAATCAAGTCAAGACGTGTTTTGCTTCTTTAGGTTTGCACTTAATTTAAAAGGCTAATGTAACTACCAACTAATAGACACTTATACCTTTCCTATTTGCATTAGGCCTATATCATTACACATTCATCTCAAACTGCATTACATTCACTCAGATAGACTCGCATATGGGGTTTTGATACTGTACTGTCTTCAATGGAAAATCGACAAAACAATAGAGAGAATTGCCCTCAGGTGGTCACTTTAAGTAGAAACTGAGTAAGCATCACCTGATAGACTTCAGTGTGCTCAGCAGTTTATTGTGCCTAATGCCTCCTTCTCTCCAATCCTAGCTCCTTACGATGAACCAAAACTGGCAATTAACTACACCTGTGAAAACTTAACTGTGACCCTGTTCTCGTCTCGGGGCTTCCCTGAGCCCACTGTGTCTTGGAAGCGTCCAGTCGGAAGAAACATCACGACCACAGAGCTGGACGCCAATGGCTGGTATAATGTGCAGAGCAACCTGACCATTAATCTCAACAGCACACAGACCTTTGTTGTGGAGATGCGATTAGAAACTCTGTCTCAGAGGTTCACAAGGGAACTAACACTTCCCCCCCATCCAGGTATGCAATGGACTGTACAGAGCCATGATAAAGTATTTTTTCATGTTTGTCACAATTAATTGTTTCAAACCTTCAAACAGAAATGATTTTACACCCATCCATCCATTATCTGACCTGCTTACCCTCAACCAGGGTTGCAGGTGGTCTTGGAGCTCATCCAAGTGGTCACGAGGTGAAAGGTGGATTAACACCCTGGACAGGTCTTCGGTCCATCACAGAGCTGACATAACAGTTTATATATAAATAAATAAACCTTATACCCTTTGAGGAAAGGCACACATTTGTTTGTCCTCACAGCCCAAACTGGAACCCCATTGAGATGCTGTCAGAGGACCTTAATGCTTATGCTCAAGCATCTTCAACTCCTGAATTAAGCACTGTGATAGACTGATCCCCAAGGGGCAATTACTTTGTGCTTCAGGAAATTATCTCTTTGCAATCACACTTTCTTCTTTTCTGATTGAATGTTCTGTGTGAATCTGAAACCGCTCAACAAATATGCAAAAATACAGAGGGTCAGATCAAATACTGCAGATCAATTATCTCAAAGTTGGACAGATCTCCAGTCCATCTAGGACAGACACGTGGGCAACCACACACACACACACACACACACACACACACACACACACACACACACACACACACACACACACACACACACCTAGAGGCAATTTAGCATCTCCAGAACATGTGACTCTTTAGACTGTGAGAAGAAAGTGGACCTAATTTCTTTGTCTTTTTTTTTACAGGATGCTGCTCAAACGATGCTGCTCATATGAGGAGTAGACCTCCTCTAGTTCTCAGTCAGATATTATCCATCATCATATTGCTGCTGATCCTGATTATAATGAACTAAGGCTGTCAAAATCAACACGTTTTCGCGTTATCGATAATGTTGCTTTCCTTAACGAAAATTATGTCTAAATATCGTCGTCAGCGAATATTTATTACGTGACAAAAACGAGACGAGACGCAACGTAAATGCTGGTCATGAGACGATAACGAAACGAAATATATAATGTAATGTTGTTGTCGAATAAGAACGAGACTAAATGTGGTTTAAAAATAAAAATGATGCTAAAATGTGGGGCCATTAAAGTGCCAGGGAGTGAGAAATGACACACACACGCACTCTCTCTCTCTCTCTCTCTCTCACACACACACACACACACACACACACACACACAATTTTGATAAGCAGCCTTTTCCATATCCATGCAAAAAAAGCTGATCCTAAATTGTTCTGATTTGGTTGTGTAGACTATATTTGTTCAGGTACTAGACACACACAGTTTATTTGCACTTTAGTGATGTGATGTTATTTTATTTATTTATTTTATTTAAATTTGTAAGTGTGTACTTAGAAGTTCTAACATTTTGGGTTGGCATAGAAAATGTCGTAAATTCAAATCAGAGTGTCATCCGTTTCTGGAATGGATGTACATTATTCTTGAGTCTATAAGATTACAATAATATAATAAGATAACCTTGTTTGAATTGTGAAATAGGTTTGACTAAAAGAAAATTTAGATTTTGTCTGTTCTGCTAGGTACTTATACTATATTGACTGGGTTAAATAGAATTGCTTTACTAAAAAAGAGACTAAAATACAACTTTCATTGACTAAAACTAGACTAAAATGTCATCACTTCTCATTGACTAAAACTAGACAAAAATACTTCTGGATAATTCTGATTATAATAAGACTAAAATACCCAGATTTTAGTCGACTGAAACTTGACTAAAAAAAGTATTGACGTGACTAAGACTAATAAAAACTAAAATGACAGCTTGACGCAAAGACTAGACTAAAACTAAAATTGAGACAGACCGCCAAAAACAACACTCGTTATCGATCAGTTAATAGTGCTTTAAAAAAATTAACGCTGATTAATCGCACCATGTGATTTTAACCCGGTCCAGTGTTCTGTTGAAACGTGCTACTCACTGGTTTATCTGTGCTATCTTAAAAGCTCTTTTAATTGTTATTTTCGGCTTGTACATGTATTTGTTTGCTTCTACACCAAACTTTTTGCAAAGAGGGCCCAATTTGATAAAGTCAAGATGACTAGCGGCCAGTAGTTCCTTCTGACATTTTTTAACCATAAAAGTTACATGAAAATACACACTGATATAAAACAAGTTTCACTGTCACAATTACCTTTATTGTTCAAAAGGCAGTGTAACTAAATATAAGCCACTCAGGTAGACGTGAACAACTCTAAAGACACAATTCTGCCTTTCATTCATATCTGGAGAGTCAGATAACATTGAACAAACTGTATAGAATACCTTATATTTCCATGAGTTTGACAAATATCTTTGCCTCGTGAACCTTTTAAACTGGAATTATAAGTAATGCAAAGTGGTCTGTTATCATTAAAGTTTAAAGCAAGTGAATGTTGCCTTGTCTTTTACAAGATCTTTCAGAACGCAATAGTTTGTGTCACAGCGACATGTACATGACAGCAGAGCCAGATAGCATTAGAATGGTGCTGCCACCATGTGGTGAAAGGAGGAATTACATTTTCAAGTTTTATGATTTATTTATTCTGACAGAGCTAGCGAGCCATAAATAACACATTATAAGACCGAAGCTGCGGGCCGAATGAAATCTGACCGCGGGCCGTGATTGGACATGTCTGTCCTATACGCTGTCTTCAAGGGCAAATGAGTGTATATGGCTACTCTGGTGTCTGTGTCTTTGCAGTCATTACATAAGCAATTTCTGCTAGGATCAAAATAGTTTTCTGATTCTGATTCTAAAATGCCCTTTTCTGCAGTTTGCAGAAGCTAGGAAACATCAGCACTGTCCAGAATCACCACAGGCTGTTAGCATGGCATGATCTGAAGTAGCCTGTGTCCTGCTTCACGGTAGCATTTCTCAGTGTTAGAAGCTGACTGTATAAACTGGCCACCTCTAAACCTATCTAGGCTCTTCCCATCTACATCTTTCTCTTATTATGCGTATTATTTGACGATTTCTTATCACTATCAATGTAATAAACTGAACTGTATTAATTTAAAGGGAGCATTTTTCGACAAGATAGCACAAATCATCTAAACACTATTATACTGGGGGGGGGGGGGTTCATTTAAACCTTTAAATACTTTTACAGCAAAAATGTGTGCGATTAATCTAGACAAATTAATCACAGAGCTTGTAATTAATTAGATTATTTTTTATCGCGTGACACCCCTATGACAAACCATTGAAACCACAGCCTGGACACAAACAGTAAAATCTCCCCAGGTTCTGGAAAGCTGCCCTCTTGCAAGTGATTCTTTTTCTGAGAGATTCTTGTTAGCTGAGACAGATATTTTACTTTGGAACTAAACTCTACTGACTCAGCTTTCCACAAACATTTGCTGACCTGTCCACACTCTACCCAAAACTGTTTCACAGTCTTTCACAGTTTGCATTCTGTTTTTGTTTAAAAAGCACACATTTTTGAATGCATTATTCCTTTTAAATGACCTGATCTTTCCTAAGGGTATGGTCTTTTGTATATGTGGATATTTTAAATGAACAATGCAGTCAGTGTAAGTATTTGGACCAAAATTGAGCTCTCATTTTCTCATTGGGTTGAAATGCATTTTTACAAGCATTCTTTTCAACCTGTCCTGGCAACAATTGCTGGTTTAGAGCAAATTTCTGAGTGTAGCATGGACAGGTCAGTTCCATTTCGTGGTAAATTGCAGAGATCTGAGAACTGAATGATATTAAGAAACATATTTTCCAAGTATCTTCCTTAGTCTTTAAGCTGAGGGTGCTCTCAGAAGGATTGTTCACTACAACCATATCATTACCAGTAAGGCCAGTCTAGATCATATGACACATCTGAAATTCAGACACTTTCCGTGGAAACTGTTATACAGCCGATAGGTGCGAGTCCTGATGGTTCATAATCTGCCTGAGGGGAGAGTGGTAAGAAAGGAGTGTCCTGGGTGTGAGAGGTCATTCACTGTTTTTGTGGCCTGTATGAAAAGACGATCCCAGTAAACGTCATTCAGGTTTGACAGTGAGGAGCCGATGATCCTCCCAGACGTTTTGACAACCTACTGCAGATCCTTTTTTTTCTGCAGTGGTGCAGCCAGAAAACCACACCGTGCAGCAGTAAGTCAAGATGTTTTCAGTAGTGCAGCAATAGAAGTTTGTGAGAACTTCCTGAGGCAGATTATTATGCTTGAGGGTCCTCAGGAGGAACATACTCTTTGAAGCTCTTCACTTCACTTCACTCCATCTCCTCCCCATTGATGAACAATGCACTGTGGTCTGTCTTCCTGTTTCTCCTAAAATCATCTATCATTTCTTTAGTTTTCTTTGTGTTGAGGATGAGGTTGTTGTCCCTGACGGTCCCATGAGTTTGTTTTTTCTCCCCCTGTAGTATCGAAAATAGTATTGAGTATCGAGCACCATCCTTAGTATTGGTATCAGGTTTGAAATTTCAGTATCGTGACAAGCCTAATGCAAACTGATGGTGGTGTAGGTCAGGAGGGATGCAGGTTTTAATGCGGGGCTATACCAGTCTCTCAAAGCATTTCATGATTACATGATTACTGACAGCAACAGGCCAGTAATCATTCAAGCTTGTGATGGCTGAGGTTTTGTGTACGGGGATGACTGTGGCCGTTTTTAAGCAGATGGGAACTGTGGCTTGCAGTAGTGACATAAATAAAGAAATAAGACACCAGAGGCTTAGAGTGGCCGTACAGTCTTTTAATCACAGGTAAGAGCTTTCTAAGGCACAACCTGAAACAGCTTTAAATATGATAAAATATCTTTTTTTTGGACTAACAGTAAGATAATACAAACTGCAATTAATAATTCTTCAGGCAGAAAATATAGTTCCTCTAGAGTCCGTTGCCAAGAAAGGACAGGAAGGAAGACAAAACTGTTCAGAGTCCCATCACTGTACACTGCAGTCATTTTATTCATTATTTAAGTATTTCTCATATAATAATTAACTTAATCACAATATAGCAATGTTTAATGTAGAAATATGAAGTCGTTTCTCCTCAGCATATTATAACAGTGATAAGAACACAAACACTAACCTGTAGTTTTGTTCTATATCTCAAATACACAAAACACTGACTTCAGCACCCAGAGAGAGAACAACATGTTTAATAAAAAGACATTCGGAAATTAGCCACATTCATAGCCAATTCATACTGGAAAAATAGTGCAGGATTTTCTAGCAGAATCCACATTACTAGAGTAATGTGCAGAGAACAGAGAGATATACTCAACAACACTCAGTACTGTCCTCTAGCGGACAATGTTTTAATAGAAACGAGAAAAAAAACAAGGCAACAAAAAAAGTCGCACGTTTACTATTCCATTAATATGATACTGCTAAATAAAATAATAATATGATACCCCATTAATAAATAATACAATAATAAAATACCAAATTTCTATGAATAATTAAGGTTATTGTTAAATGTAACGATTAGTAATTCTTCCGCCATGAAATATAGTGCGTTTAAAGTAGGCCATTATTAATACGGAACAGTGGGAAATGGTCATTATTGTATATTCCACTCATTTAACGAAAAGTTTAACTTTTTTGTCATGAACACATTTGAAGCTTGTGGAGCAATTGAATAAAAGATACATTATTTACTTTTAATACTACAGTTTTACAGTAAATCGAATAGTGAGTGCATTATTGTGAATTATTATAATATAGGGTTCTGTTTAGGGAGTTAACTTTTATCCTGTGAGTTTGCTGATCAGCCTGATTCTATTCAATAATCTTTTTTATCTCCTCAGTGTTTTCTTCCTCCATCAGTTCTCTGTGTGGGTCTAGAGCTGTAGAACAATCAGAGATTTCATTCTCATTACAGTGAGTAAATTGAGTGTTTCTTCCTCCATCTGTTCTCTGTGTGGCTCCTGAGAGCAGTAAGAGTCAGAGATTATTTCATTCACACTACAGTGAGTACATTGAGTGTTTTCTTCCTCCATCAGTTCTCTGTGTGGTTCCCGAGAGCAGTAGAACAGTCAGAGACTTTTTCATTCACACTACAGTGGCTTTGGAGTCTCGCGCATTAATACAGAGTGCGATGGTTTCGGACGCGGCTCAGCCAATCAGATTGTAGGAGCGGAACTATCGGCCGTTCGAACTCGAGGTGGCGCGAGATGGGCTGCCCGATAACTCTGAACTAGCTAATGAAGCTAACTTCCCTGAATAAAAACACAAATTTGAATTTGTTTTCTGGAAGGGTGAGGGATATAAAATGACCACTGATATCGCTTTGATAATGCAGAGACAGCAGTCCGAGACAGTCCTCAGAAAAATGTATAATTTGAGAGGAAATATGAGTGCTAAATTTATTTCGACGGCCCGAGCCCTTCTGAGGGGAGGGAAGCAATTAAGCCTTCAAAACTGCTTCACCACATCGGATTCAGGTACTCAGCGCTCAAAGACATTCTGAGATATCTGAGAGAAAAATGTGAAGAAAGTCTTGTTTGCTAAGTGGTTTTTAGCAACAGCTAATGCTAAAAACCACGTCTCTGAGGAGAGTGTAGCTGAAACATTCAGGACTCCCTCTGAAGTGGAGTTTTATAAAAAAAAAAAATTTCATAAGGTCTTGTCAAAATCCCATTTGACTCATGCCACCACTTCACATTTGTAACAGTAAAATAAAAACTTTTTTTAAACATAATAAAAAAACCGAGTGGTAGGGTTAAAATATGTTTTCACAAAATAAGATTAAAGAAGAGAAAAAGAAAAATGTGTTTTCAGCTGCTTCTAAGTGTCACGATGGGAACTAGAGAGGGAAAAGGGGAGGATGCCACAGAGGACTATTTACAGGTTTTTAATGAAAACAGAAAACACAGAACAAACACACTTCAAAACAGAACAAAACACAAAACCCCGGCTCTAACCCAAAAACGCGAACACAGAACAGGCATAACTGAAAACAGGGCAACACAAAGAACATACAAGACCCATGCTCCTCAAACTAACAAAAAAACAAAATAAAGGACTCAGGCTTGAGCTTCCCACAAGCTCACACGGCCAGGAAACGTGGATTCAGGCAGACGGTGCAAAACATGCACCACCTCAGGTAAAAACGGGAGGAGAACCAACGTAAACTGGACACAAGTAAACTGGACACAAGTATGGGGACGGAGAGACAACAAAGGGAGACAGGGAGTACAGGAGGGAAGAAAGAAAGAAAAGAACTAATACTCAGGAGACGGGGACTGGGTTCTACGTGGTGGGGACGAGGTGGCCGTCACACTAAGGAATACTAATAGAAGAAGCCTTGCATATATATTGATGCACATCTTTGGTGCGTATGAGCAGAGGCTGCTTCTTCATATTCATTTGTTCCTTTTATTCTTTCTCTCTCTCTCTTTCTTTTTTCCTCTATTTTTACTTTTGGAATATATGAAGATGTAGTTGGAACATATTCTGGAAAGGCTATATATATTACATTTATGAAGTGTATCTGTCAGTTTAAAGCTCTAAATACTAATGAAAGTATTTTAAAATACATTTTAAAAGGAACAGGTACTAGGTGTAGTCTTGCAAAAATATGGATATTATGCTCAGAGTGTGTAAATGCTCTTGCTGCAGTCTTTTTAGGGAGTCCTGTGAATAATAGGTAAAGTGTGAGAAAACTTAACGAGTCGAATCTTGGTGACCATTTTGTGGAGCTGACAATTTCAGGTAAAATATCTGGATGAACACAATTTTAAAATGATCAGAATTGTTCAGTTGGTTAGTATTACATGCTTTGCCATAGCAGTGTTAAAGTTGCAGCTAATTTTTTTTCCTTCTGATTTTAAGTGAGTTGTTTTCAGAAACACCAAGGGCTCCAGGTGACTACAACAGCGCTGTATTTCCAGTGCCCATTTCACGTAAGTGATTAATTTGTGTCCAAATATATTTTTACTAATATAGGTATCCAACAGTTATGCTTACAGTTTGTGTACTTGTCGCCATGTAGTGAGACAGTAGAGTAAGGCAGGTGTGAACAAAAGTCTGAGTAAACTCAGCTTCATATGGATATTATCAATGTCAGACATTGGCCAGATATAGAAAGTGGATAACTTGGAGGATCTTTAAAACAATTAAGAAACATTCTCTTGTAAACTAATGTATTTAGCAGTTTGGTTACTATTATTGATTGTTAGTCACTATTAGTTGTCACTATTATAGAATTTTTCCAAATCGGTTGAACAAGCCTGGCGTTCTGTAACAAAACCATCAATGCCTGGTCAACAAAGATCCTGGACATGAGGGATGTGCAAGTCAGGTTTTGTAATACACACAAATTAAGACACGTTGAGAGAGCCAACCCACACCGCCTGACCGGCAAGTTTTGTTTTGATTTGCTTATTAGAAAGCATTGGATTGACTGGAATGACTGATGAATAAATTATTCATTTATTTTTTATTCATTTATTTTTTCATCATCCCATTGCAATTTTTTAAAATCTGCTGGTATTCGACCCAGGTCTTATTAGGTCTTTCCATTACCTTTCATCTTGGTCATGTGAAAACTCTTAATGCACTAGTAGAGAATCAGTAGTAATATTAAGTAATGAGAAAGTAATATTGACCTAAGTAGTAATATTGCACATTAAGTTTATTGCACATAAGATATTGCAAGTAATGAAGTGATTCAACACCCGTGTAGAAAATGTCACATGATTTTGCACATAATGATAACAAAAATAATGTACATAGTCCTTCTCATAATGATAGTTATTTAACCCAGTAAGAAAATGTACAACAAGAAGCAACAGGCTACTACACAGATTATTGTGTGGATGTGTGACAGATTTGTTTATTACTGTATATCATACAGTTTATACACAAGCACATTAGAAATCTCCCCCTTTTGTTATTTCTGTATTATTTCATGAAATCCTTTTTCCGCTCTTTTTTTAGTACTCTTCCGTCCTTCACACTTCTCACAGGTCATATGACCCGCACTTGTCTACAGGTCAAGCCGCCCAGGTCTGGTCATAATGTGACGGGCTAGAGGGATGCTGGATGTCGCCACACTTTGATGCACAGAAACAGTGAAGCGTGGTGGTTTAATCAGAGTGGGCGTCTGTCCCTGTGCTTTCACTTCGGTGCTGCTGGGATGGGCTGGGGGAATGACCCTGGTGGGAAGCGATAACTGCTCCACTGCAGCTCTGCTTTATGCTGCGTCCTGAGGATGAAGGATCCTGAAGTATAAAACGTGTTTATTGAGAATGTCACCATGATTATTAATGTATTAATTTATAATTAAGAAATGTTTCTTATGAAGGTCACCTACAATGCATTGGTAGGAACAGCATAGCAAGGCTGAATTAATTAACTGATGGACCCATTAGGTTCAATAATAGTTGTCTTTAGTTTGTATTTTTATGATCACTAATATTTGAGTTGTTGTAATTATTTAATTCTATATCTATAACAGGACAACAGTGATTAATTACTGTTCTTGCCTGGCAGATTTTCTTCACCAGCGCTGTCCTACATCTCTATTAAAGGTGAACAATCCGTTATGTTCCCTAGTAGTAAGCCCTCATGTTTAATCCTAGATTTTATATGATCATTTCATATTGTTTAATTGTAGATGTAATCTAAATGTTTTTAATGTATTGTATTTGTTTCATGAAAGAGATAATCAGGATTCCCCCTCAGTCCATCCTTGAAGAGCAATCAGACTGAGGACTCTCCAAATATTAGGAAATTCATTTTATTTCTCTCACTCAGGTCAAATACAGGAAGTCCATCTCCAGCACCATCATGCACTTCATTCAGTTCTGACCAGTCAATGGACCGGCTGATTGTGTTCAAACATGGGTGTGTTATGTTTTTGGTGAAAATTAGGGTTGCACCGATACCGATGCCGATACTTCGTTATAATACTCGTACTCGTATTCGTACATGAACTGCCGATACCATGCACCGATACCACTGAACAGTATCCTATTTCACTACATCAACTGATCACTCTGGGCGGATGTGAT
>JBBIGA010101934.1:0-10925 GCA_037576975.1 Alestes dentex | reverse complement strand
ACACAGTGTTTGTTAACATATATTATCCACTGTGTACATATACACACACTTATATACTTACATACACACACAAGTGTCTGTATTTATATTACTGTATTATATGTATTATCTACTTTTTATATGATACTGTCGTATGGCTTTCATTCTATTATTTTTGCTGCATTTACCGTGTTGAATTCGTTGAATTTCTATGCGTACGGTCCACGTAGAAATTCAACAAAATATTTAATTTGACAGGGGAGTCCCAGCTTCTGCATATTTTTGATATATATTTGTTTGGAGTCTTTTTTGAAAGCCTTCTTTTTCTTGTTTTATTGTTTGCTTCCCTCTTTTTCGTGTAAATAGATTCATCCACGATGAACAGTCGATAATCGACGATGATTGACAGGTTCCTCGATTACTGATAAAAGTATGAGTGACAGCTCTATTAGCATTTCCAGTGTCTTTCTGGTAACAAAAGGCCGAAACGAACTTGGATGCTGAAACGTGAGCCACATTATCGCGCGCGACATTGCTGACTAAGTGTCATTAATAAATCATAAAAGGCGCTGAAGGAATCAAAGGGAACTGCAGTGTAAGGGGCGGGTGGGGGTGAGGGTGGGGGAGTCAGAGTTGGTGATGCTGCTGGAACGGCACCTGATGGAACACTGGATTGTGTACAGGAGTTAATTCAGGAGTGTCACTAAAGCAGTAAACAGGGCTTCTGAGGGTCCGCCGGGACCGAGCACACTGCAGGCAGCTCCCTCGTGCTCTCTCTCTTTCCATTCTCTTGCTCTTTCTCTCTCTATCCCTTTCTCTCTCTCTCCCTCTCTCTCTCTTTCTCTCTCTGGTACCATCTGTTACCCTTGTTCCTTTGTAGCTGCTGTTTTTCTAGAGTGTTCCACACGTACAATAGTCATTTCCTTAAGGCCCCATATTCAAGCACTTGAGAGAGGAAGTGAGAGAGCGAGAGAGAGAGAGAGGAGAGAGAGAGAGAGAGAGGAGTGAGAGAGAGAGAGCGAGAGAGAGAGAAAGAGATAACACGTCATACATAGCGGCATTCACTGCTTCATGCTTTCGGTGTCTATTACTAGGTATATAAACAGTGCTGTGTATTGTCTTGAGCCATCCCTCATTTCTTTATATTTTGCGGTGAATCACCTTGTTGGTGCAAAAAAATACTATTTTCCGTCTGTCAATCTGTCTTGTCTTTAGCAAACTGAGTAGATTAAATGAAAGAAATGGGAACAAATGTTGTACTGCGACAGGCTGCGAAGTGTCTAAAGATACAAGGAGCCTAGATAAAGGAGTTCCAACCACTCAGCACTCAGCACCACCAGTATACTGATCACCGCCTGATCATCTGGAATCATCTGGACCTGTTTCTTCACTGGTTCAGGACTTCAGTTAGATGTGCTTTGTTAGATTCAAATGATTCATACTTAAGTCACTGTGTTCAGGGACTGAAAATGAGAGAACTTTGAAAGTCCTTCAGGACGCCTGGAGAACTGTTCCTCAAGATTACATTAAAAACACAAGAACGTCTGGATCTTTGGAAGCAAAATACGAAGAAATGAAGGGAGGATCAAGACAGTTTGCACAGCGCTGTAAACAGAGATATGTAAAGGGCTGAAAATGGCTTGGTTCACACACTATTTAAATACACGAGTAAAAGCTTTAATGAAAAAATACATCAGTAAATCAAGCTCTGCGTATGAATGCAGCGGAAACACAAAAATAAGATTGTTGTCATACAGATTGCACCTGGTGTCATTTAAAAAAAAAAAGACTTTGCCACTGGTAGGGGAAGTATCAATCGTGGTGAAGGTCAAGTTCTCAGGGACAGCATTAGTCAACCTTAAGCTACTTAAAGAAATGAAAGACCGAGGTTTCGACCTTCACCGTCCTCAGACCTGAATATTGTCGCAAGCCTGTGATTAGATCTTAAACATTCTGACAACCTATGAATATTTCTGGACCAGAAGCCTAAAGACTGGAAGCTGGCTAGAAGAGAGACCGTGAGGGACTGAATGCCACGCATGGTTTATTTTTTTTTTATGCTCTGCTCAACAACAACAACAAAAAAAAATTCTGCATTAAAGTTTGCTTCAGGAAGAGGAGGTGTGATGTTTGGCAGGAGGCGCA
The DNA here is from genome assembly GCA_037576975.1 of Alestes dentex. NCBI lineage: Eukaryota > Metazoa > Chordata > Actinopteri > Characiformes > Alestidae > Alestes > Alestes dentex. The sequence goes on along the minus strand of JBBIGA010101934.1, from coordinate 8,801 downwards.
AACATCAGTATACACAAAGGATATATTTAATCAAATAAATATGTGGTGTTACAAGACTTTTAACACATTACGGTTGTTTCCCACCCTAATTGCTTGTTAGCTGATTGTGCATGCATGCGTGTGTGTGTGTGTGTGTGAGTGTATTGGTGTGTATAGGTACCTCAGTGTGTGTTTGGAGGAACGTTCCCAGCTGTGTGCGTCGAGTGACACATGTATCGTAATAAGCCTCAGAAACAGAAGTGTGTTTACCGTCGCGGCCTTATCGTCATGGTTACACTGAGCCGACTGGTCTCCAATGGAGCAACGCTCACGTTAGTTCTGTTGTGTGTGTGTGTGTGTGTGTGTGTGTGTGAGTGTGTGTGTGAGAGAGAGAGAGAGAGAGAGAGAGTTTGAGTGAGTGTCAGATTTATGCTGTTTCCAGGATATGACTCTTTAATTTTACGCATGAGGGAGCTGAACGCACCACTGCAGCATATATTGTGCACGCATGCACACACACACACACACACACACATACGCACAAACTGAGATTAACTTCAGACAGCACAGCTACCACAGTGAGGGGTGATTTATTCCCCCGTGTCTCAGATTTGCTCTCTCCGGAGTGGGAAGCGGGGAATTCTGGACAGAAACCCCAGCGCTGGGATTATTATAAACGTGAGGCGGCCGCGATGGATCCAGGGAGTAAACCCTTCCAGATAGACCGGAGCTCGAGCGCAAAAAAGGTCCTGTAGGCCACATATAGGCCCGTTCAAGTCTGCTTATACAACAGCTAGCTCCAGCGGCGCAGTCTGATTGGCTGCCTGTTCCGCCTATGCCGTTTCACTTTGACTGTATCACTCCACTCAGCAACGGCTGTCAAGCGACAACAGGCTTTACGCTGCGGCTACGCTATAATTTTCTACTTCGGAGCACACACACAGACACACAGAAAAGAACTGGGCGTGTTAGATGACTTCTGTAAGATATTATCATTGTTCTTCTTAAGTTTTATTAGTATTTTTGTTGGACCTCGTTTTGGGCACCGCTTCTTCTCCGGCACACTTCAACTCTGACACATACCTTATTGATCATTCAGAGATTCAGTATTTGTGGTCGAGTTGCCTTAACAGTGTATAGGGAAGAGAGAGTCTGAGCGTAGCAAAAAAAGAGGCTGCAGACTCATAAATAGACCTTAAGACACTAAAGCTCAGGTCAGTTATGAAAAGAAAGATGCATGCCTCTTTAGTTTCGTGGTTTGTTAAAATAATCAAACCGCGAGCGCTTATTGTATCGAAACTTTTCTGGGTGAAAAATGTGTTCATATTGAGCCTGAAGGACAGTAAAGTGCAGCAGCGTGGGTGGCGGTGGCTCAGTGGGTAGGACACTCGCCTCTGGACCAAGAGCTCATGGGTTCGAATCCTACCTTCAGCAAACCACCACTGGGTTCCTGAGCAAGACCCCTTAACCCCAAGTTGCTCCAGGGAGACTGCCCCCTGTAGTTGGGGAATGGACATGGCTTTGGATAAAAGTGTCTGCTAAATGCCTGAATTGGTATTGTGACAGGTTAAGTTAGAGGAGTAAGCTTCTGTGAGTGATGGAGTGCAAGCACACTTTGCACTTTTTTTGTAGAAATGCATTCTTTCACCTGCTGCCCATTTTTGTGCTGTCACAAAAAAAGTGAATTTGAAAATGGGAAGTGAAAGCAAATTTCTTTTGAATGATTACTGTCCGCAGTGCTTAAGGTGTTTAGAGTGACATCTCCTGTCCACAGGGGCCGCGTTAAGTTGAAGAAGAACGGAGTCTGCCTCTGCTTAGAATGAAAATGCTGCAGTGAGTGTTTCCTCCAAAATTTCATCCACTTTTCTCTCTCCATCAGTCCCTTTCAGTCTCCTCTGCTCGCTCTCTCGTCTCTTCTGTCAACAGAGCAAAGGAACGCAGCTTCCTCTTTAGCAATCTTTCCTTGTTATTGCCTGAAGTTGCACTCTCTTTTCTCTCTTTCTCGCTGTCCACTCTTTCTCTCTCTCTCTCTCTCTCTCTCTCTCTCTCTCTCTCTCTCTCTCTCTCTCTCTCTCTCTCTCTGTCTGGTTTGAGCATTCAACCATGACCGTGATGCTCACTGCCCTGAGCTTTATAATACACCAAATTACGGAGAGATGGAGAGAGCAAGGGAGAGAGCGAGATTCCTGTTCATCCATTGTGAGAGGGACAGCCGAGGAGACGGTGCTGCATGTAATATTGTTTAGCCAGGGAGGGTGTGCGAATGTCATAAATTGCTATTAGCGGCTGTTGGCTAGCTGGTTGTTCAGCTCATCTTTCACTAAGAGGAAATCATCTCTCTCTCTCTTTCTCTCTCTCTCTCTCTCTCTCTCTTTCTCTTGCTCTCTCTCTCTCTTTCTCTCATTCTCTCTCTCTCTTTCTCTGTCTCTCTCTTTCTCTCTGTCTCTCTCTCTCTCTCTTTCTCTCTGTCTCTCTCTCTTTCTATCTATCTGTCTCTCTCTCTCCCTCTCTCTCTCTCTCTCTCTCTTTGTGTGCCTTCACTTCTTTACTTCTAGAGGTTGCAGTCATCTATAAACTGACTTCACATTCAAAATCAAATATTCGTTCTGTTTCTTAATGGGGCGGCTGGCGGCCTGGTGATTAGGGAGTTGTCCTTGCGATCAGAATGTCGTGGGTTTGAATCCCAGAATTGCTAGTGGCACCACTGAGGTACCTTTGAGCGGCTTGAGCAAGATACCATCCCTTCACAGTGCTCCCTTATTATAAGAAATTACTTTACTTGAGTTACTTTACTTTAGTTTCAAAAACTCCCAATATAAGCAGCATGTGCCAGAGCCAGTTTAAAAGAATAGCTCAGAACTATGCAACCTTTTGCTGAAACCATATGTAGCTGATCAGCCAACATGTGTTTAGAGCCCAAACCTTGCTTCTTTAGTGTAGCACTGGAACTACAAGTCTAATAGTTGCTAACAGGAAAGAGTGCTGGACAGCTAGTGTTTGCCTCACAGCTCTAGAATTGTACTTTGGTTTCTACATTTGAGTTTAGTTGGTTTTCAAGTGGCATATGGCTTACATTTACATTTACGGCATTTAGCTGACGCTCTTATCCAGAGCGACGTACATCAGTGCTCGAGTAGTCCACATCTGTATCTTAGACCTGTAAAGCTGAACTTAAGTCAATCATCTACAATTCAACCAAGATACTGCACACCCGGTGCACCCAAACAATGACCATCAAAATACCTAAAACACCTGTCAAAGAAGTCAAAGGTTAGTGGTAAGGGATAGGAAGAGGGTTTTTTTTTTTTTTTGAAATGTTGGTAGTAGAAGAATACAAGAGAAGTGAGAGAAATGGGAGGCATCGTTAGTCACCAAGGTGCTCCTTGAAGAGGAGACGCTTGAAGACGGCGAGGGACTCCGCAGATCTGATCTTATCATACTTATTACTTTAACTGATATGTATCTACTCTGCATTGTTTTATTTTTATTATTATTATTATTGTTTCCTTTTTCTGTCTGTATTTTTATGTTATTTATACATTGCTAAGTTTTAATGTAAAGCACTTTGAGATGCTTTTAAAGGTTTACAAGCATTATGATTATTATCATTATTATTATTATTATTATTATTACTATTATTTTCCTTATTATTATTGTTATTATTACTTTAAATTGGATTTTTTCAGTGCTGGATCCACTTTAAAATCTCTCCATTTATTCTGATTGATGGATAATAAAAATTCTCCGCAGGATGCCACACATTAATCTTCATAGATCTGATAAACTGTGTTCCAGGTTGAACGTGTCCCTCCCACCTCATGCCTGTTTTCATTTCCCCCCTCTCCTCTCTCAGTGCAGCTCGCTGAACCTCGTTAGCTCTCGCGTCACAGGATTAATTGTTTTCATTTTCTATAATCTAGTCCCACTTCCAGTCGCGATGAGCAATGAGGACAACACAGTCCATAATTGTGCCGCTCCATCAACAGAACAGGGTTTCCATCCTTAAATCTTGCGAGACAACATTATGATTTAACCAGGCTTGATGTGCATTATGGGAAATTCTAGTGCACATAGGATAAATAAGTCATCGTGATGATATTGGTTTATTGACATTGCAGCGTCTTCAGCCGCCCTCCTGGCTTAAGCTCTGGGTCCTTTGAGGATTGAGAAGTTTGGATGAGGTCACATGGTGGAGATGTTTAAGTTGTCAGGGCATTTGGATGGGATTAACAAATCAATGACAGACTGTCGGACACACTGAGGAAGACAGCATGTTGTGGGCATCAGCGTTAACTCTTTAATTCCCCCAGAATAATCATTAGGCAGGTATTCGCATAAAGCACACCTTCAGAGTTCCTGCTGTCTCTGAGCCAAGGCCTCAACAGTCAAAAATCAAACTCACACATTTTCCACCTCACTTTACTTGTTGTCTTTTAAGTAGGATGTGTTTGGTGCCAAATTTTTTATTCATCTGCTTTATTCTGGAGCTATGAAACTATAGGAACTAACAAACGGAATTCGTCCAGTCCTCACCACTGACGCCACTCAGATACTCGTCCAGGTCCTGTTCCTCTGTAGACTGGACTGTAGCTCGCCCCTGGCTGAACTTCTTCTGAAGACCTCCAGACCTGAAGAGATGATCTTCAGAGATGACATCTGGTCTTCAATACACCAGAATTCTTAAACTGAAGACCCTTCACTGGGGTCCTGTGGCTTTCAATTAGATTTAAAACTCTAATTCTCCCAAAAACTCTAATTCTCCATTTTACCAATTAGCTCTGATCAGACCAGCTCGGCCTCTTACAGCACCAAGAACAGACGCGACCCGCCTCTTCCCAAAGGTTGAAGACCTGCATCAAGACTTTATTTTGGCACCAAAGTGCTGGAATGAACTTCCCATGAACATCGGAACTGCTGAGACACCCCTCTTCACTGAGCACTGAGTGTTCTGTTACTTACAGCGTTCTGGTTTAATTCCATGTTCAGTTCTGTTTGACAAAAATTGCCGCTGCAGTGTTCAGCTACATGGGAGGAGCTTTATTCATTTTTATATAAATCAGTCACACTGTGTTCAAAACCTTATTTATTTAACACCTAATTAACAAATGTAATTTTTAGCTTGACTGGGTTGAGTGAAATGTTGGGGGTGTATTTATTTAAGCCTTGAAGCTTTAGTATGAAACAAACTAGCAAACAGCTAATTTATAACATGAGAGTAAAACTGTGTAAATTTAATTTTTTTAGCCAAATTGTTTCTGTAATATTACCCAAGTTAGAGAGAAATTGGAATGTATTAGTGGAAGTCTAAAGAAAATAGTAATGGTAAGCAACCAAAATGTTTGTGGTTTTATGGTCAGCATTGTTCAAGGACATTTCCTAGTAAACCCTGGTTAATGCCAGACAAGTTTACCTTCGTAAAGTAAACGGAGCGACTGGTTTAGAAAATGAGTGAAACACAGCCTGTCATAATTCCTACTCTTCCAATTTGTAGCATCAAGCTTGCCCTCATTACCAGGCAAGAAAGTCTAGTCCCAGAGAAATAAGGCTAATGAGCTGCCGGGCCACTGGCTTTGCTGATCAACACTGAAAGAGAAAATATCAAATGCAAGCTAAGACACACACAAACCTGTTCGACTGCACGCAAGCGGGGCTTGAGGAGTCTGAAAAACTGACACCTGAATAAATTCAGCTGTCAGTGTTAAATACCATGTTTTATGCATTTATTCTATTTCTAAACCAAGTTTCAGTAGGTTTTCATAGTAAACCAAGCAGCCCAAATCCAGACTTCTAATGAGGATGCTGAGGAGAAAAAGTGTGAGGAAGAACCACTGAGAGGAGCCAAGAGAGCCAAACTAGACTATAGAATTATGGTTTAAGAAGCACAGACAGAGATCAGTCACAACAAACTGCCTAATGTTACACTGTTGTCCCCCTTGTGTTGCCAAAACGGTTCTCATTAAGGCTTGGACTCACATTTACATTTACATTTATGGCATTTAGCAGACACTCTTATCCAGAGCGACGTACATCAGTGCTCCAGTAGTCCACATCTGCTCTTCAACCTGAAAAGCTATACTTAAATCAACATCTGCTATTCAACCAAGTTACTGCTCGCTAGGTTACACACCTAAACATCTCCTGTGGAGGAAAAGTCAGAGGTTACGGCAAAAGTAAGAAAGGCAAGATCTCTGAAGGTGTGCGGTGGTGTCTGCACCAAGATGTTAGCACTAGATGCTTTAAACGCAAGTGGGGCTCCATGGATCGGACTACTTTGTCCAGAACATCCCACAGATGCTCATTTCCTCAAACCAGGTTTGGGACTGAGGACTGCTGCATCATTAGGTGTGCCACCTACCGTTGAGGACTGTGCACAATGGGCAGCCAAGATCCGATAGAGAAAACAGATTTTCAGCGCGAGAAATCGAAGGTAAGACGTAAGAGCGTGAGATGACAGTCAAATGCGTATGTCTCACGCTCAGTGTGTGAGAGTCGGCCACCCTGGAATACCGGTACCAGGAAAGGGTGCATTTGGTCTACAGTGATGTTTAGGTTGGTAGTCCATGTCAAAGGAGCATCCACATCAATGCAGGACCCCAGATTTCCCAGCAGAACATCACCCAGAGCATCGCACTGCCTCCTCTACCTCTCCTGCATCCCCTATTGCATCCTGGAGCCATCAGCTTGCTGTGTTTGCAGCTACACAGCCCCAAACACAGAAAGCTGTTATGCATTGTATGTTCTAGTGCCATTTGCAGCAGTTGCTGGTAGAGTAACTCTTCTGTGGGATTGGACAAGACTGGCTGGCCTTCACTTCCCACACGCATCACTGAACCTCGGGCACCCATGACTGGTTTTGATTACTGACCAGTGCATACTTTGAACCTCCTACAAGACCTGCCATTTTGAAGATGTTCTGACCCAGTTGTCTAGACAACACAATTTAGTCCTTGTCAAAGTGGCTCATATTCTTTTACTTGCCCATTTTGCCTGCCTCCAACACATCAACTTCAAGAACAGACTGTACAATCACTGCCTATTATCTCCCACCCCTTGACAGGTGCCACTGTCATGAGACCATCCACGTTCCTCACTTCAACTGTTAGTAGTTTTAATGTTATGGCTGGTTGGTGTAGATCAATTAAAAACTGTCAGAAAATTTTGTGTCTTGTGTTGAGCCTACAAGAAAACAATGGATAATAAGTAGGGATGCACGGAAATGAATTTTTTTGGACCGAAACCGAAACCCAAAAATGAGGAAATGCTTGGCTGATAACCGAAACCGAAAACCGAAATAAATTATTATTATTAAATTGCTAGTTGAAACCTTTTATTATTGGAAAAACACAAACGTGTCAAACTAAGACACCCAAGCACTGACAAATGTCACCAATTGAAGAGCTAATCTAGTAGCTCCTCAAGTAAATTAAGAAAGGATAATCAATTTACAAAGCCAATTACCATACATATTAAAAGGGTTTTGCCACAGATTCTCATTACATATCACTTTTCCCTCACTTCTCTGGGTCGTCTCTTGGAAGAGCCTTGTAAATGGAATGTAATTGATCAAATAATTAGCAGCAGCTTAATGAGTCAATTATAAAAAGGAGAGCCCCCATACGTTGTTCTTGAGGGGAAATGTCACATCATGTGCCAATAATGGGAAATTCAACATTTGAGTTCTGAACTCTGAAATTCACTTTGAGTTCTGAGGGTGAAACACTGGTTCTAGACTGATTTACTCCATTTATATTTACTGCGTTAATATTCGGCTCTGTGTTTTGGCCCCCTTGTGTTCATGCTTTACACCCCAGTCTTTTTTTTTTGCTTTATTTTATTTCATTTTGTTAATTCCCATGTCAGCTCAATGTCCTGTTTCTCGTTCTTTTGTTAATAAATCCCTGTTACCCCATGCGCCATGTCTCCACCTGCCAAGTTCCTCAGGGAAGTAAAGTGAACATGTACTATTCATATATTAATAGATAAATTATTTATTATGTGTTTAAATAGAAAACAAAGATGAAGACAAAGACAAAGACAAAGACGAAGCAAATGAATAAGAAGAGGACAATGAAGAAGAAAAAGAAAAAGGAGGAGAAGAAGAAGAAGAGGGAGACGAAGAAACCAGAAGAAGAAATGTTTGAATTAGAAGAAGAAGAAAAAGAAGAATTAGAATCAGAAGAAGAAGAAGAAGAAGAAGAAGAAGAAGAAGAAGAAGAAGAAGAAAACAGAAGAAGAAGAAGAATTAGAAGTAGAAGAAGAGGGTGACTGTCTGCTTTGGAAGAAGCACAATATGTTAAAACTGCTGGAGCTTCAGCCCTACCAACATGTTCATTACTTTTTACAGTTGATTTTATCTGTCAATCATTTTGTGGTGTTAATGAACACAAATGAAATGAAGTGTAATAAAGAAAATGCTGTAGCTTTGAGAAAAATGTGTTTAACAAAAAATGTGTAGCAGAAACAGGCCTTTAAAGGGGACATAATATACAAAACTCACTTTTTGCATCCTTTTGTATTTCCATTTGTGTCTCTACTGCTCCTATAAACACTCCAAGCGTAAAAAAAAAACCCCCCAAAAAACATCCATCCATTTTCTGGAAGTCAATTGAAAGATTTTGGTGTCAGGAATCATGTGCTTCCATTAACCGTTTGGACGCTCCCCTATTGTGACGTCAGAATAAGGAAATTTGCACAGAACCGCCCCTCACCTGTCGAGCCCCACCCACTAGATTAATTGAAGATCCACCATTTTTGTCTGCTGGTTTTACGAGCATAAGACGCCGAGCGCTGCGGCTACAGGCGAAGGCGAGTCACTCATGAAG
>JBBIGA010101914.1:0-10927 GCA_037576975.1 Alestes dentex | reverse complement strand
CACAACCCTCTGCATTTATCCGGACTTGGGACCGGCACAAGGAATCACTGGCTTGTGACCTCTTATGGTTGCATTTCGGACCCTCATTCTGTACCACTGCTTTATGACAACATCGGTTATAACTATGCGTATTTCTCTGACCTGTCTTCTGGATTTTTGGATTGCTTTTTTTGCCTTGTGGACTTGCTTTTTAACTGCTTCGGAAAGGATTTACTGGTTTGCTACGTTTTTTTGCATTTTGTCTTGGAATAAATGTACTCGGTGCTTTCTGCATTTCGGTCCCTATCTGAGTATCATTACAATGCGTTTCCATGAGAAAATGTGAAGTGTGATTGTGTGGTTGCTATAAAACCAGTGTTTGCAGACCAGTGTTTTGGTTTTATGGGTGAAAAACATTCCCGCCCCTTTATCTGTGACGTGACATCATAGATTCTCTCTCTGACACACATTTTAAAGGCGACTTCACCATTATCCCTCTCCTTCCGTATATATTGCAGAGGTCTCTCGACACAATCACACTAAAAATAAAACTTAAGCAAAACAGTTTGATTATGTCACTCTATAAATGAAAGCGAATTAACTGAATATATTAGAAAGGACACAGAAGGTTTCGTCTGTCTGTTTTTCACCTCAGCTAATTTGATGGTCCCAGTCACATCATGGCTTATTTCATCTTGAACCCTTTAGCCAGTTATCTGCTAGAACACAAAGTCACTAAATGATACTGAGCGCTAAAAGCACTAAAAGCTTCTAATTGTATAGATTTTATTCCATTAAATCTACACAATTAGAGTGTAAAATGTTTGTGTTCTCACCGTGAAGACCAGTTGAATGAAACATCCTCTCATCTCTTTCCTTGATTTTGTCTGATCCAGTTGTCATGTGGATCCACACTTTAGCTCAACCGCTCTGTATTTAATTAGTCCATGGGCTGAAGATTCATTCAAATATTCTAAATCAGCCGAGACTGACCAAAGGAGTTATTCACTAGAGCTGCAGGATATGGGCAATATATCAGTTTTGCGGTTTTACTGCTACATATTGCGATTACAATGTCTTGCATGATATTAAAGGGCCTGTCTCACCATTTTCTAGAATTAAAAAGGCTTGAAGTCTGTTTTCTGTATTGTTTCTAATGGTACATTTACTCCCACACCCACACAGTCCATATATGGAAAATAAGCTACAAAAACTGATTTCAAATCATAATTTTAGTGATGTCACAAAAGCAACACATTTAAATATATCTCCTTAGTCTGCATAAAGCAGTTTAGCTCCGCCCGTTCATGCACTTTTAACTATTAAAAACTAAAGTTTAGTTGGATTACATGAAGACCTCGATTCATCACAGCACCCAGTAACTCACCTGGAGCCGTGACTGGTCACCCTGTCAGGAATACCGATTAGTTAGAGGCTCATTTACATATTGCAGCCTTCTGTAATATCAGTATTGAAGAGACTTTGTAGACAACATATCGTGTAGCCCCACTCTTCACACTGTGTTTTTCTGAGAGTGAAAAAAGCGCAGCTGTGTTCTGTTTTTTGGAGGTTCTCCCTGCAGCTCAGGAACACCTAGCGACAGCTTACCGGCTAGCTAAAAACATCCAAACCACTTATTCCTCACAGAGAACATAAAACAAGTGAAAAAGCTGAAATCTCAAATACTGCTCTGATAAGACCACAGCTGTGCTGGTGAGATAACAGTTTAGACATGTACAGGTTAAATACAAACGCGGGGCTGCTGGTAAAGCCAAGCTAAACTAAAAACAAAACTGCTTTCTGTTCGTCATGATTATGGACTGCAGTCACTAGTCCCTCCTCTTCTACAAACTGACGGCCTTTCTTACAATCTGAAAAAAACACTCCCACTGAACACTCAGCTCTTAAACTTTTTAAACTCGAGCTCTGCGCAAAAACAGCCACACAGCTCAAACAAACAGTTCGCAAAATGCATCTCTCCTACAGAAAACAATAGAACAAAGATGACAAACTACTCAGAAAGACGTCCCATTCTCAAGGCTGTAACATCCCGTCCTGTTTCACTCTTTTCTGTTACAGTCTGACCCATGAAGCTTTGGTTTTTGTTTTGATCCCTAACTCTGCTCTGGTCCTGGCCCCTGTTTAGTTTTCTCATCTGGCTATTTGTATCCCAGCCTTCTACTGGTTGCTCCCTGTTATCACTTGTTTAAGTAACTTCGAGTCCCTGAAGTTGGTCCACCCTGACACCTATCTTGACTTGTCCTGATTTTCTGAACTTCTCGGTGACCCACCTGCTGTGCTCCCCTTCATGTTCCCTTCTGTAGCCCCCCCCAACCCTCGCACATCTAATTCAATGTTCCAACTAGTCGTTTCGTGTTTACTTTTAATTTCTGTTTTAATGTTTGTTTCTTATTCCTGCCTCTACGATGCTTTGAGAGTCTTAAGAGAAGAACTTCTGGCAAAGTGTCAAACAGACACGTCCTAACGTGACAAAATGCGGGAAAAAATTAAAAAAACGTAAATAATCTTTACTGTCAGGATGCTTGAAACCTGAGTTGATTTCAAGAACTTGTTTACACTTTGAGCCAGGTGCAGTCAAAACATCATGAAGTGGTTTCATTTCATTATAATGCTGTTTTGTTACAGTGTTTAGTGTGAAAAATTAATTGATCATTTTTCCATAAAGAAGCAATATGATATTTTCGATGTCTCTGTTGTAGTGCCCTGTTAGAGCCAAGGGTTATTCTGGTACTCACTGACATGTCTGCATTGCTAATACTGAGATTCTCATCACACTCTCTCTCTCTCTCTCTCACACACACAGGGTGATCAATAAACATAGACTGCTATCATCCTTCCTTCACAAGACAGAACAAATTCCCATCATTCCTCCCTCCCCAAAACCACTGTCACCGAACAGGATATCAAACTCCACCAGCAGAATAATAACACTGATGTCCGCGGCTGCAAGATAAGAGTATATCCCTCGCCGGCTGCATTATTTAAAGAAATAAATCAACTAGAGTCTAACAGGAATCCCTCACTGAGGGTGCACAGCACAGGTAAAATACCTGATTAATCAATATTCCTCAAAAAATGATCACAGCTTCACTGTGATCATTTATAAACACACATAAGTTTGGGAAGGTTCCATTTTCTGAAAGGGTCAACATGATGGGCAAGTGGAATTCCCTGTTTTTTTATGTTAGCTCCACCCATTCAGTATACAACAGTTTAGCCCCACCCATTCTGTCTATAGCAGTTTAGCTCCACCCATTCAGTCTCTAACAGTTTAGACCCACCCATTCAGCCTACAGCGGTTTAGCTCCACCCATTATGTCTACTGCAGTTTAGCTCCACCCATTCAGTATATAACAGTTTAGCCCCACCCATTCTGTCTACAGCAGTTTAGCTCCACCCATTCAGTATATAACAGTTTAGCCCTACCCATTCAGCCTACAGCGGTTTAGCCCCACCCATTATGTCTACGGCAGTTTAGCTCCACCCATTCAGTCTCTAACAGTTTAGACCCACCCATTCAGTCTATAACAGTTTAGACCCACCCATTCTGTCTACTGCAGTTTAGCTCCACCCATTCAGTCTCTAACAGTTTAGACCCGCCCATTCAGCCTACAGCAGTTTAGCCCCACCCATTCTGTCTACTGCAGTTTAGCTCTATCCATTTAACTGTTCAAGCAGAAAGATTGCAGCAGAGTTACTGTACTAGAAGATGTGGGGAAACTATTTTACACTGTGATTTTCACTACATCCTTCCAAAGAAGCCACATGTCCAAAAGAAGTGGCTAAAGTTATTTTTAAGGATTTTGTCCCCAAATGAAGGGTACGGAATGCTTTCAGAATGAAGCACAATCAGATTATCTTTGCATTTACCAGCCTTTTAAAGCACAGTAATAAATAAAAAAAATCTCCTACCTTATGAAAGCTTCGAAAATAGGCAGCCTTCTCATCAGGGTATTTCTCTAATCGCCGTGGTCCTTTACTGGACGCCTTTTTGAATACGAGCCAGCAACGCCGGAAGATCTGTCAAAGAAAACAACACAACACCAAAAGATTCTTTATTGATTTGGCTTTGACTCTCGCTTCCCTCTTCTTTCAGTATGTTCAGATTGTTCCTCCGGTATTGATTAAAACGTTCCGCCGAGAACCTTCAGTCCTGCTGGGCCTGAGGTTTAAACATTCAGGATCACTTCAAGGTCAGTGCAGGTCAGGGTGTTTCTGAGAATGTGATCAGGAATGAACTGCAGAGATTCACTGCAGAGATTCACAAATGTAGAATGAAGCTGTAAAAACAGCCCTTTTGGAATTCGTTATGATGTTACAACCATGAACCTGTGTACATCGCTCCTTCAGCCTTCAGCAGTTTAGCCCCGCCCATACAGCCTTCAGCAGTTTAGCCCCACCCATTCAATCTTCGGCAGTTTAGCCCCACCCATTCAGCCTTCCGCAGTTTAGCCCCACCCATTCAGCCAACAGTTTAGCCCAGCCCATTCAGCCTTCAGCAGTTTAGCCCCACCCATTCAGCCTAGAGCAGTTTAGCCCTGCACCTTCAGCCTAGAGCAGTTTAGCCCCACCCATTCAGTCTTCAGCAGTTTAGCCCCACCCATTCAGCCTACAGCAGTTTAGCCTCACCCACTCAGCCTTCAGTAGTGTAGCCCCACCCATTCAGCTTTTTTTGGCAGTTTAGCCCCACCCATTCAGCCTAAAACAGTTTACCCCCACCCATTCAGTCTACCGCAGTTTAGCCCCACCCATTCAGCCTACAGCAGTTTAGCCCCACCCATACAGCCTACAACAGTGTGGTCTCGTCCACTGAAGCAATGCGTTTCTAGGACAGTGCAATATATAATTTGTCTTCAGAGCTCAAGATGGGTTTGAGTGAGTGTTATGATGGATAACGGTGTCTGTGTAGTCCAACAAATACAAATTATTTTGGTTAAAAAACACACTATCCATGCCATATTACTGATTCACCAGCGTTTTTTTAATCCCAAATCACAGTATGGACCTGCACTGCCTGGCCTAAAAAATGTGCTTCTACCTTGCGCTGGTCTTAGCTTTGATTACAGCTGGATTAGTTTGACAACCTTGTCACAACATGCATGTTTGTCCAGATTTGCATTAATTTTTGACGATGGGAGAGTTGAACCAGCCCACTCCAAAGACTTTTAATGGGGTTAAGGCCAGTTCACAGGTGAAAATGAGCCCTCAAGCTTCCATTTGAGCCCAATGAATCCTGAAATATGCCTGTGGCATCAGGGTAGAAAAACATTAATGGGATAACCTGGTCATTCAGTACATTCAGGTTCTCGGCTCACTTCGTTTTATTGTCATATAACGTTGCTGAGCCGAGACCTGACCAGACCATAACCTTTCCTCGGGAGGCTTGTCCAGTGGACATGGGATGATGGGTGCATTGCTTCTGATGGCCCATCACTCTGGAACTGGGTCGATCTGGACTCATCAGACCAAATGACCTTTCTCCATCCCTTCAGAGTCCAATCTTTCTGTGCCCTGGCAAACTGAAGCCTTTTTCCCTCAATTGTCCTCGCTAACAGGTGGTTTTCTTGGGGCCACACAGCCGCTCAGTGCCGGTGAGTTCTGGTCACTCTGTGTGTGGAAATGCTCTTACTGTCACTACAAAACATAGAGTTCTACGGCCCTTTTTAATGATCACATTTCAACAGGAATCTGATCCAGATTTTTTCCCACCACATTTCTTCTGGAAAGGTTATGGTTCACCATTTTGATTCCAGGAGTTAAAAATGTGCTGGAAAGTTCTTACCCCAGCTGAAGTAGGGGTGTAACAATTCATCGAAATATTGTGATATTGCAAATGTGCATCATGGAGAATAAGTGCTCTTTTACTTATATTTGATGTAAAACAATGTTTATTGTGTTAAATCAGAGCCAATCAACAAGCCTCATAACCCATCCACCCCCTTCCAGAACAATTACCTCATAAACCCCCCACTCCCTTCCAGAACAATTATCTAACAAACCCCCCGCCCCTTCCAGAACAATTATCTAACAAACCCCCCGCCCCCTTCCAGAACAATTATCTCACAACCCCCCCGCCCCCTTCCAGAACAATTATCTCACAACCCCCCTGCCCCCTTCCAGAACAATGACCTCATAAACACCCTGCCCCCTTCCAGAAAAATTATAAACCCCCGCCCCTTCCAGAAAAATTCATAAACCCCCGCCCCCTTCCAGAAAAATTCATAAACCCGCACCCCCTTCCAGAACAATTACCTCATAAACCCCCGTCCCCTTCCAGAAAAATTACCTCATAAACACCCCGTCCCCTTCCAGAAAAATAACCTCATAAACATCCCGTCCCCTTCCAGAAAAATTACCTCATAAACACCCCGTCCCCTTCCAGAAAAATTACCTCATAAACATCCCGTCCCCTTCCAGAAAAATTCCCTCATAAACCCGCCCCTTTCCAGAGCAATTACTTCATAAACCCGCCCTTTTCCAGAGCAATTACCTCATAAACCCGCCCCTTTCCAGAGCAATTACCTCATAAACCCCCACCCCCTTCCAGAACAATTATCTCATAACCCCCCCCCCAAGAACTGAACTCAGTCCTCATTTTACTTCATTCAAATTCCAAATATCAAGAGAATTCTGAACAGTTTTCAGCCCCACTTTGTTGAAAATATCGTGAGTGAATTGAGAGCCGACTGTATCGTCGGCTGAGTTCACCCCTGAGTTCAAGTCCTTTCGGCAGTCCATTAATGCAGACCATTAATTAGATTTTTCTGAAACATGGTTCTCACATGTTTACGAAGCTCCTTGCTGCATCTGTTACCGTTAAAAGAACTGCTGCCAGCTGAAACACATTAATCACTGCAGCAATTATCCAATCATAGACTCTTAAGTATTCGCTTATTTAAATCCAAATGGTGCCTTTTCATCAGCCCAGCAGTGTCTAATCCCAATACTAGCATGTGCATTAGTCCACACTGTGTAGCACTAACCATACTGATGATTACTGCCCTTCCATGGCTGGAATCTGCTCCATTTGGGAACTCTTTTATCAGATTTTTGTAAATTCCTCTTTATTTTTCACAAAAATGTTATCAAATCATTGAGCCCTGAAAGGTAACGTGCACACAGTCCTCTCAGCACTCATGGTCTTATTAGCAGTGAATAATGAAACAGTTTCTTCATCAGTGATGAGGTCCAGTTTCTCTCCCCAAGACGGTTCACGTCTGTTTAACACGTCTGATTTATTGGTATGACGGAAAGATGGTCGTTTCCACTACAGCAGTTTATGATGCTCCAAGGGGGAAGGAGGATGATAAATAAGTGATAAATTGGATGAGAGCCATGCTTTAATAACTCTACAACTTTAACCCTTTCCACACTTTATTTCATAGACATATTAAATATTTTTTTTGTGCAATATTCTGGTACAATATGCAATTTTTGTGTGTTTTTATTTTTTCTGGAACAACATGCGCAATGTTTAGGGGTAAAATATTACTGGGAGCAATGTGCAATTTGTCTGGTTACATTATTACTGTTTTGTCAATGCCTGCTGCTCATATATGTTCATACATGTATATATATATATATATATATATATATATATATATATAGATAGATATATTAGGGCTGGGCACTTTAACGTGTTATTATTGTATTAACGCATTATTTACTTAACGCCAACAATTATTTTATCGCACGTTAACGCGGGTTTTTTATAAATTGTTTTATTTTGAAAGTTTGCTGCTTTTTGTGTTCATGGGTGCGCGGGGCACGCAGCGCTATACATGTGACACGTGACACCAACAGGGACTTTAATGACACTGCATTCAGATACATAGACTTTCATCTGGAGTTGCTCTGGACTCTGAGGGGAACTTGTTTTTCTATAACAAACAAGATAAAATGTGAATGCCCCGCAGTGGCAAATAGGTTTGGTTTTATATTTGATTTGATTACATTAAAGTTTAAGTTGAGATTTACAGAAATATTTGAACTGTAACTGTGTAACTGTGTTAAAGGCAACACTGCTGTTAAAAAGCTCCTTCTTTGCTTAAAGTGTTTGCAAGCCAAATGTTATTGCACTTTTGTTCATATAGCAGTACTTTAAAAATAAGAGCGTAATACACTACTTTTGAATTCATTATTTAATTTAGCATATAACAATGCGATTAATCAGGATTAATTGCAGAAAACAACAAAAAAAAATTGTAATTGTTGCCAAGCCTTAGTTTTAATATTAACTGTATGTTGCTATTTTTAAGGCTGATATTGAGAACAAGTTATCGGATACTTATTTAAACATTTTTTGAGTATTTGAAGCCTAAAAAATCCAATTCAGGCCCCATAAAACAAAACATACAAACAAACAAAAACATGATGATACACTGCATACACTTCAAATAAAAGCTCCGGTGACTGATCTCTCCTACAGTCCAGGTTACATGAGTGGATCAAACGAGCCTCAATCAGTCGCGTCCACTCCACTATAGAGTGGGTTATAATTAGCTGATCATACAGAGACTGGCGGAGAGGTGGGGGGGTGGGGGGCTGATTTATTTTTGGAAAAACCCCATTTACACCCTGTAGCCCTGATCAATACACACACAGCTATTTATGGAACAGTGACATGAGCAATGGCTCTATTGGATTTTCCTCCTGAGACACACACACACACACACACGCACAGAGGTGCAGAGCTAATGCTAAAGTCAAGCTCATACATTAACTCTGACTAAAGGTGATATAAGGCCTTGGCAGAGCCGCTGTAGTGCAGGATCCCCTCTAGAATCACTGCCTGAACGAGCCCAGACTGCAGGGTTTCCCCACTGAGTGCGAGAGCGAGCGAGAGAGAGAGAGAGAGAGAGAGAGTCAGTGTGTGTGTGTGTGTGTGTGTGTGTGTGTGTGTGTGTGTGTGTGTATGATAAAAACTTCCTTGACTTTTTTATTCTCCCAAAAACTGCAGCTTTCATTAGAAAGTTAAGCACATACTGTGGGGTTTAAGGTCTTCATATTTATTCAGTCAGATTCTCCTGAATATTCTGTTCACTGCATTGATCTTCGTTAGGACCTACATAATCTGAGTTACACACACACACACACACACACACACACACACACACATATATTATATATATATGTGTATATATATTTCTATTTTTCTGTCTATCCATCCATCCGTATCTGTCTATCTATCTATCTATCTATCTATCCATCAACATACACAGATAACACACTCAGACCAATCAACAACTAAGGGGAATGAATTATATATATATATAATTTTATATACAAACACACACATGTATATATGTGTATGTGTTTACACTATTATACAGTTTTACAGTAATTAAAAAATATATAATTATAGCCACACTACAATGTTGTATACAATATATCTGTAGAGTTATAATAGAATAGACTAAAGACTACAAAGAGAGCATTATCACTCCAACATGAATGAGTTTAGTTTTAGGACCAAATTCTTCTCAAAACTCTGGTAGAACGACGTCTCAGGCGTCAGGCGGCGCAACCAGAACCATTTGATGGAATAACTTTCTGTGAGGAGATTTTAGAGCCAGACGTCTGGTTCCATTCACCTCCACTGTGAACAGATCTGACTCAGTGAGTTTCTCCAGAATGGAGAACCCGTTCTGAGCAGCCTCGGGTCACCTTAAACACTTACTTAGGCCTGAATTTGGACAAATCACACTCAAGACGGTCCTTCCAGCCCGATGAAGCTGTGGAGCAGCAGAGGAACATCTCCGAGATGTTCCCATGCACTGGTAGGGTGAAGCTTGAGGAGAGTGTGCTTGTTAAAGCTGGAGATAATGAACCTTAGCGCTTCAGTGGTATTCCTATTACAGCTTGCGGTGGGGGGGTGCTATTTACA
Source organism: Alestes dentex (assembly GCA_037576975.1). NCBI lineage: Eukaryota > Metazoa > Chordata > Actinopteri > Characiformes > Alestidae > Alestes > Alestes dentex. The sequence continues at coordinate 1,041 of JBBIGA010101914.1, read as the reverse complement.
CTGGACCACTAAGCTTTATTCTCTCTGGCTAATCCACTGCTGTTAAATGTCTCATCGAATTGTGACACATTACACAGAGACTGCGACCAACACACACCCTCAACCTTCACATTCACCATTAGCCCTCATGTTCTGTTCAAATGTATTAATATCCTTCATGTATGGGCTCAATTTGACTCAATTTAAACCTCCAGAGTACTGCTGAAATTAAAATTGCTACCATGTTCAAGTTTTGTGTACTTTTGTTTCTTTGTTGACAACCTAAATAGAGCTTTAAATAAAAACACACCATCATGTTCATTTAGTGTTTATACAGTTTGAACACAATCAATTAGGAAAAGACATTTAATATGAAGCAAAAAATGACAGCAACGCTGCTCATGTTTTTGAACGGAAGTGAGTTCACATCCTATTCTGCACAATAAGAAAAAACAAGGAAACATGAATGAATGAATGAATGACATAAAACCTGATTTGCAGTAAATGATGGACGTGTCCTATGTAATGATTTGCATTTGGTGTTCTGCACAGGACTGCACGGCGGTATCAGCCCAATGAAATTGGCTCTGAAGGATTCGCCTTTTCCTGGTGAGGCGCTGGTGTGTCAGGGTTAAACCGCTGGGCAGCGTTAAACCGTCCTGAGGACAGTAAACCCAATGGAGCTGAATCGCCGCCACACCGCTGAGCTGCTCTTTAACTGAAGTGACACTTGAAGGCCATGCAGTAATGAGTGAGTGTGTTTCACTGGGGGCAGTAACCGTTCCCACCCACCGCTGCCACCCCCGGGGGAGAGGAGTGATCATCTTATCATCTTCATGGGAGGACACAGCATGTCCACTGCCATGGAGACAGAGGGGTGAGACTCTGACAGACAGACCCCCATTCTCAAATACAAACCAAACCCTTCAAGAAAGCAGCTGTTTCAGCTCTTCTCCTTTAATAACGTTGACAAGAACCTCCTTCTCCCATCACTCAGTATAACTATCCTCTCTCTCTCTCTCTGGGTGGGTAGGGTGGTCCTCCCTCTCCCCATCACTCAGT
>JBBIGA010101904.1:0-10927 GCA_037576975.1 Alestes dentex | reverse complement strand
ATATATTAGGACATTAACGCAAAAGTCCTCACTTGTGTACACAATGCAGTCTCTGCCTCTGATTGGCTGATGCAGACACGCGTTCCTTGGTTTAACCAATTACTATAGTCCCTTCATAAAAAGGGCGGTAACGTTGGCTCGAGAGGAATCTAAACACAGCAAGACGAGAGACATGCAGCAGAGAACACAGACACACATCATGTGTGAAGATACTTCACTCTAGACACACAAACAGCACGTTGACCTGCACTACCTGCAAGTCGGTGTTAAAGTACAGGAACAGTACTGGCATTCTGCACGGCATCCGCTAGCTAACATGGCTAACGCTTGCGCTGCAGGGAGTCATCCTGCCACGGCTTAAACTGTTCCCACTCTCAGTTGGACACTTGGTATCAGCCTTGTTTTTGTTTTATTTAATTGTCATGTTGACTGTTAATGTTACAGAGAACTTTTAATAAAAGTTGCTCAATGTTGCACACCCGTGTTCCTCTGCTGCTTGTGTGATGACATCATCAACTTTGCTGACCGACTAGTTGACTTGAAATCTGGAGTCGTTAATGCCCTAATATATATATATATATATAACTTTAGCCAATGCAGAAAAAAGAGTCATGGTTGAAATCCAGAGTCATGGTTGAAAGTCTTTTAGAGAGGGACAGTGGACAGATCAACATGCTTGGAGGAGAACACTAAGGCCAAAATCTATCACAACAGACACTGATACTGGCTGAACCATATTATTGTATCTTCAATTTTCTGATAGCTGTGGCAGCTCCTAAATTGAGGCCAGCATTTAGTTGGTTGTGCCACATGGCAATTAGTGTGATTTGTTGTCCTCTAAAGCAAGCCTTTCTGTGATAAATTTTGTTGTGGTTGATGGTGTCATGGCTTAGATTCATATGAAAGGACTGGACATTAAGCTCTGTTAAGGATAAATATTGATTGTATGTAACATAGGATTGTGTGTAACATAAGGACTATAGAGATATAAACATCCTGCTTGTTTATGTCTAAGAAAAGGCCCCCAGTTTCATTTGCTGAAGAATGTGTCATTGTTTCACATTTGCAAGCTGACCGGTCCTTTCATTCAGGTCAGATTCAAACAAGGCACACGCCACAATCACCACTGGCAGACCAAATGTGAAACGTGTCAACTTTGGAGGGTCAGATCATTCATCACTGCCTCTCTTTTCAAAAAAGGCCATCAAATATCCCCATTGATCTGCTGCTTCTGCTTAATAGTCTCCAGAGATCTAGGGCTGTTCACAGGGACTGATATAATTTGTTTTATCATCTTCTAAAAAAATCTGTTCCGCATCATAAGTGTGACTGCCCGGCCAGCACAATAACAGTAAACAGCATGACATTCATCTCTGACCACATTCATATTCTGCTGCAAAAGGGCAGAACAAAATGACACACACACACACACACACACACACACACACAAATTCCACCATTTTCTATGCACTGGGCTTGACATTCCAGAGAAAATCACAGTTAGGTTTTGCTAATGTTTCATTTGTAGCCATGGTGGTGAGGCAAGAGCATTCAAATTTTAAATGTGACTGATGCGCTCCCATCAGTGTGAAAATAAGAACGTAAATGTAACAGAATACCGATGGACAAGAGGTGCCTCCGTCAAGGTCAGAGACTCCTTTCAGAATACACACTTACCATAAAGAGTGGAAAGTGAATACAATTACTCTTTATTAAAGCCATACTAATGAAATATTAATGTGAAAAGCTTGACAGGATCTCAAAGCTGAGCTATGTGAAATGATAATGATGTAATATCACCTTACTTTGGAAATTTGTTTTAATTGTGTGGATAGTAAATCAAAATCAAAAACATGGCTCAGTGTCCTTCCTCTGGACTATCCTTTCTGGACACTTTTAAAAAATGCTTGCAGAATTTGACTACCATCTACTGAACAACACCTTCCATGCAACCGTATTTACCACATAGTTGACAGTTTATTTGAAACACGTACAATTTAGGTGGACTCTATAAAATTACAGTACCATAGCTATTGCTACAACATTTATCAGCACCCCTGTAGACCATCATGGAAATGGACCACTGCGGGAACACCAATGACCAGATACTATTTGAGTGGTAGACCATTCTCAGCACAGCAGTAATCAGGTTCCAAATGACAATGTTGTGTCTTTTTGTGTGTTTTTCTCTTTTCTCTTTCTTTTTTTTTTGGGTTATTTTGGTTCAGGCAGTGCCCTGGACAGCTTCAGTGGCCACGTGACCTGCCTCGGAGCGATCGGTTGGCCAGCTCGGAGGTGATGAGCTGGAAGGGTGGGACTTGGGGCCTTTAAAAAGCACATGATGGCTAATGGATGCTACGCTTGCTTGGGGGAAGCAACCATGCTGTCTCTTTATTATCACAGACCGGAGGACTGGGCACTGGCTACGGGAAGGCTCTGAGTAAAGTAGATAGGATCCCATTTTGATCAGGGGTGAGCGCTTGCCCTTGAGTCTGGGGTGCTACAAGACTGGGCCAAGCAGTAGCAGGGGTGGCTAGTGTTAGCCGCTAGGTCTTTGTGGCTGCCTGTCCTGTTTGGCTGTGTGTGGGGGCTGGAGGACGCAAGTGGCGTGGAGACCAGCGGACCGGCAGAGGGAGGAACGGAGCGTCAGCAGAGAGAAACCGAGGTCCAGACTTTCCTGCGCTCTCAACCCATTGAAAAGGGAGGTGACTCTGGCTAGCTGGGTGTGTGAGTAGCCTTTAAGGTTGGGTTGGGGGTGGAAAGTCTGAGGTGTATTCTCTTATGCCAGCAGGTTCATGGCGGCACGACGGCGAGAGATGCGGGAGCTGGAGGCTGGTGAGAGGAGGCTCCAGGCTGCGATCGGGCTTGGCGTAGCGTGGAAGAGCGGCTGGTTGGGGACGAACGAGCAAGTGAGTGAAACAAGTATGGAAGGACAGCACAGGAAAGTGGCACTTCTTTTTTTTTTTTTTTTTTCTTTTTTGGGTTTGTTTTGGTTTGTTTTGTTTGTGTGTGGGTGTCAGGGGTGTTCTACTCATTTGCTGTTTTGCCGTGCTGTGTCCTACGGGAGTGTGTGAGGTGAATCTCACGGGTGAACCAGGGAGGGGGGTTAACCTAGTGGGCCCTGAGACATACTATGTATACAATCTACCGTGGGTAACGAAATAAACCTGTATCAAAGATATTTTTGTGTCTGCGGTCATCCATTTGCCTGTGTATCCCAGGGATCCTAAAGAGTGTAAATTTAAACTTAAACCAGACCAAAAACAAAAGCTTTAAGAGACGGTTGGGGTCTTGACACCTTAGGCCACCACAACAGCCTTTGGAAAGTTCAAACTGAGGTGTGTAAGCCCTGCCAGAAACATCACCATGCTGGGTACTTTAGCATGTGCTAAAGTGCTACTACAGTTATGAAGATGATCTACCATCATTTAGTCAGCAGTGGACCATTTACAGTGATGGGCACAATTGAGGAGGCTAATAGATGCAGTAAATAGTGCAGCTAACAGTGCAGTAAAAGTTGGGCTATGGTAACTGCAAAGCTACAAACATACACAATACAGCCATTGTATAATAAGCATTTCCCACAAAATGGCCAGTGGGTGTAAGTACAAGGTAAGTTTTTCTAAGAAACTCTTCAATCTGCCTATACAATCCATCTTTCATTGCATCACCTTTATTTGCATTCAGCTGCTGTCTAAATCAAGGCCAACAAGAATAAAATGAATCTTTTAAAAGCAAAGGTGAAGATTTATTGGAGGTTCATGCAATAGCTGTTCTGGACAAGAAAAGGTTCAAACAAAAACCAGGGCTCAACTGGAACAACTAGAAAGAATTTGAGTTTGGTCAGGGATGATGACCAAGCCATTCATGGCTGGGAGTCTGAGAGCATAATAAACAAGGGGCAAGACAAAAGATGAGGAAATTCAAACCACATAAATGGAATAACAGGATATAGACATCTGGTATGCAGGAACAGTCTACTGGAGATACTTCACAAATGTGATTTCAGAAATCTCAGGTATTCATGGCCATTAATCAAACTCATGTGATTAGAGCTCAGTTGAAATAGATGTAGTCATTGTGGGCAAAAGTGGCATGGTATGGGGTCAGGGTTCTGATTGGATCTGACACACCTAGAGTTGGACATGACTAAAATGGGGAGAAAATTGTCAAGTGCAAAAAGAAACTGGCTCAAGCAGAAACTACAGGTCTACATTTTTACCCCCTGTTATGACAGACTAAATTTTTTTCTAGTCTTTCAGACACCCTACAGAATCAGCCCAAAGTTTTACTTGAGTGTTACTGAGGTGATGGCAGCTACCTATCCCAGACTTCCTGACATTTTGAGTGTTTGCCCTTTCATACCTGATGTTTGTTGCAAGGCAGAAGCCCTCAATAATTCAGTCAACATCCACTGTCTGCATGATACCATAAGATGCAAAGCCCCCATGACCACAAAGATATAAATGCAGCTGGACATTGTGTTAAATATTAATGTATTTTTTAAAACTTTTTTTAAATAAAAAACAATATATTAAACAAGCTGTTATACTCTAAGAATATTCCTAAATAGTAAATAATATTTTGCCTGATGTATATAATTTTAGGAAAATAAAGATAATCAACTTTTTCTTGACATGGAAGATACATACACTTTCCCCATTGTCACAGTTGAGGAGTGAACAAGAACCTACCTGGCCGACAGTTCACCCTGTGTAGCGTGGCGGATTAACCCAATCCCAGACAGACACGAGAGTTGGTGGACCACGCGCTTTGCTCTGTGAACACACTATACCAGAGAGAAGATTCCTACCGTAACCTGCATTCACAACACACACACAGAAGGTAAGTAGAAGCAGAGTACTTGCGGTCTCAGTAGGAATAGGTTAATCTCAAGGTGGTGTGGGACCAGAGGTGAAGTGATGAAGGGTTTGAGCTGTGATGAGTGAAAGATTGGATGAATCCAGAGATGGGCAGGAAGCAGGAGGTGGAAGGTGAAGGGTTGATCCGGTGGGTGATTCTAAAGGGACCAATGTATCATGGTTGAAGTAGAGAGAGGGTTCGGTTGGTTCTGGCATGACCCGCTATGGCTGAGGAGTGGGCCACAGGGTGTTCAACCCAGCATGTCACACAGCACATAATTAATGAACTGCTGGAAGGCTGCTGGACTATTGCACAAGCCGAACAGCATCACCAGGGTCTCATAATGACCGGTGGGAGTAATGAAGGCTGTCTTCCACTCGTCGCCCTCCCTGATGCGGATGAGGTTGTATGTGCTCCTAAGACCCAGCTTGTTGAAAATGGAGGCACCAGAGAGGGCATCCAGGGCGCTGTTGGTCAGCGGGAGTGGATGACAGATCTTCATGGTGATTTTGTTCAGTCCCCGATAGTTGACGCATGGGCGGAGACCCCCATTTTTCTTTTTAACGAAGAAGAACCCTGCGGCCGCTGGAGAGATTGAAGGATGGATGATTCCTTGGCAGAGGCCCTCAGAAGCATAGTCTTCCATGGCCTTGGATGGCCCTACATTTGCTGAACACTTCTGTCAGGTCACGGTGCAGGACGGGAATGGTCTCCACATCGATGTTGGGGACCCTGGACACCTCCAAGCATGTCCCAGCCGTCGCCTGGAGACAGTGCTCCTGACATGTCGGGCCCCACTATAGAATTTTTTGCTAGGTCCAAGAGATGAGAGGGTCATGACAGAAAAGCCAGGGGTGTCCAAGGACGATGGGAGGTGAGTTGAGATGAGTGAGGTAGCAGGTGATCTTCTCCTGGTGCTTCCTGATCCACAGGTGTAGGGGTTGAGTTTGGTGTGTGATGGGGCTGGAGTGACTGTCCACAGTGGTGATGTTCATCAGCTGGGCAGCTAAAGCCTGGTTGATGAAGTTGCCAGCCACCCCTGAATCCACAAAGACGGTGACCCCAACCCATTGGTGGCACCGCTGAATGTGGCACTGAACCGTAACCGGGAAATGGCTGGTACTATGGAGGTGGAGAGTAGTAGACCAGGTGACTTCATCCCCCTATTAACGGGTCTGGCCGTTACTTTGGCAGAGAGAACAGACTGCTCGGTGGTGGTCGGAGGAGGCGCAATAGGCATAGAGACCCTCGTGATAACGACGAGCCCTCTCCACCGGGGTCAGGGAGGCATGCCCTAACTGCATGGGTTCCCCAGCTCCGGAGTGGGCCTCTGATGGAGGTGAAGGTTCTGGTGGGGTGATGGTTTTGGGCCGGGGACTCGCTGGCATGCGCTGGTCAATGCGCATGCATAGCTGGATCATCCCTTCTAGCGTGTCAAGAAGCTCTCGCCTGGCGAGTTAATCCTTAATTCGTGGAGCCAACAACTCATGAAAGGCCGTTCGGCGAGCGGAGTCGTCCCAGACCGTCTACAAGGCCAGGGTGTGAAACTCCACTGAACGGCCTTCCTGCCACAAGTGATACAAATGGGAGTCAACCTCTGCCTCGCTATCAGGATGCTGGAAGGCAGCCTTGAGGTGATGGGTGAATTCGGGGTAAGAATAACCAACGTCGTTGTCTGACCTCAAGACTGCTGTGGCCCACTCGGGTGCCCGCCTGGTGAGGAGGGAGACAAGAAGCATGATGCGGCTCCGATCCAAGGGGTAGCGCTCTGGCTGAAACTCGAAAAGGAGAGAGAGGTTGGTGAGAAATACATTGCACTTCCCATCTACACCATTGCATTTTTCAGGCAGTGACATTTTGGGGATGGGACATGCTGAGGCAGTGGGGGCGCTGGCGCCTCGGCAGTGCGGTCGTCATGACTTGATGGCGTAATGCGACCTCTAGTTTCAGATTCATGATCTTGACCGATTGACCAGATCCACAATCACTGCCAAGTCCACTGGGGTTACTGTAAAAGGCTCAGTCATTCTGTCACAGTTGAGAAGTGAACAAGAACCTACCTGGCCGACAGTTCGCCCAGTGTAGCATGGCGGATTAACCCAATCGCAGACAGACACGAGAGATTTGGTGGACCACACGGTTTGCTCTGTGAATGCTCTATACTAGAGAGAAGATATCTAACCAGAACTTGCGTTCACAGCACACACACAGAAGGTAAGTAGAACCGGAGTACTCACGGTCTCAGTAGAAGTAGGTTGATCTCAAGGAGATGTTTTGAGTAGGCGACTCCAAGACTGAGCACCGTGTTCCACCTCTTTCCTGTTTATATACCCTGTGACGCGCGTCACTTACATTGCCACATGCGTGTCACATGTCTGGTGTGTGTGACACCCACAAGGTTTCCCTAAAAGTCATTTCCATCTTTTGGAAGCACCATTCACTGAAAGGTTGTTTAGAGACCCAAGACTGGTCCTTCTATCACCCTGACACTTTTTGGAGTGTTATATTAAATATTTAACCGCTATTTCCCTTTTTGTTGGTACAGTTACATATTTGATTCTGGAACTGAAACATAACTTACAAAACAGAAAAGAACTTTCTGGTGGGACTTTTGATGTTCGATGACTAATGTTTGATGTGCTAGCAAGATCTCATAGATCTCGGGCATTTTTCATATAAAGTTGCTTCTGAAAATAAAACACTACTTATAGGTAAAATGTGACGATATACAACAAGATTGTCACATTCAAGTAACAAGTAACATTCTGAAGTACTAGAGCATACTGTTATGGCATGGTTAGTGTGGAATTTCAAATGTACATATTTTCATCTTATAGAATTCCAGAGAAGTGTAATGCCATGGATTAGATTGCTACGACTGTACGACAAATGTTTATCCGTCTTTGCTGATTCCAGTAAATATGAATGAAGGTAAAAAGAAGATCTTGTGCGAAGGACATAAACATCTTGCCAGAAAAAGCCTCTGCATTCAGTGGCTGGTGCTTTATCATGCAGCAGAATAAAGATGACCCAAAAAACTCGCTGCCAGCACAATCAAAGAGTTCACTGGGTGGCAAAAAGTGGAGAATCATAATGTCTTGGAAAAGCTTCTCAGGGGAGTGAACTAAGAGTCTGGAAATGTTTGCAAGCCCTATTCTTCTGCAGCCTCTGCTCTTGTGGAAGTTTTTTACACTAGATATTGGAACATTGCCTCAAGGGTTTGATTGCATTCAGCCACAAGAGCATTATTGAGGTCAGGTACAGATTTTGAATGATTACTTCTGGGTAACAAACTTCATCCCAAAGATAGTGGATGGAGCTCCATCACTCCAGAACAGGCATTGTGCTGCTCCATACCCCAACCCTGGCACAGCTTTACACCTCTCTTGTCAGTTCTCAGCAATGGGCATGATGAACTTGGGCTCTTGTGTGGCTGCTCTTAAGTGGTCCAATTAGCTGAACTGACTAATTAGATGAGGGGTCTGGATACCACTGGATATGTGCTGTACATACAAAAAACAGTGTAATACTTACTCTTGGTGTAAATTCAACATTGAATATACATAGCAGAAATACTCAAGCTGCTTGAAAATACAGCATAAAAATGCAATTTTGCTTTCACTATTGCAGCATGTATTGAGTGCACATTATATAAATATTGTACTGTAGACTGGGAGTACAACAGTGTATAAATGCTATATGCTAGCCTGTGGCTATGAAAGTCCAGCACCAGTGAGAGCACATTTCCCTTGCTCTATTAACTCAATCAAGGACAAACCTGGGGAAACTTCGGTTTGCTTTGCATCAGTGAGGGATGTGCTTCTAGCTTCTTCATGCTGAACTGTTCCCCCAAAGTAATGTTGCCCAATAGCACACTGGGCCAAGAGTCACTCTGTACTTTACATTTGTGTTTTTCCTGCTCCCAAAACACTTAACCCAACTCATCTTCTCATTAGTAAGCCTGTAGTGAGGTTAAAATGGTGGTTAAAGCAGAAAAAGGGATAACCAGAGGGAAAATACTGTCTCACAGGTAGTGTTAATTTCACCAACAAAACGGTGGAGAAAAAACATTCATCCAGGGATGGTTTTCCACAATAAAAATGAGACAATAAAATAAGTAAAATAATGATTATATATGAAGTATATTATCATTTTCAATAATGAATAAGAATAGGATTGTTACGTCAGAGACAGGAGAATGGACAAGCATTTTTTTTAAGCAACGTAAACTTTCTTGGCCAGTGAAACTGAAAATAAAATGGGGGCAGTATGGTGGTGTAGTGGTGGTGCAGCTCAGGGTTGTTTCTGTTTAGAAATGTTCAGATGAAAAGCACCCTCTGTGTCACATTTACAGTGATTTCTGAAACATTCAAGTTTTAAAAAGAATCCGAACTTTTACATACAGCATCAATTTGATAGACTTAATATTAATATTTGTATGTATGGGTTCAATAAGAATTATATGTTTTGTTAAGTGGATATTCACTGAATGCATATAAAATAAAATGTAAGTGTTTAATACTACTTTTCCTCTCACCATTATAATTAAAATGCCAACTTTGCCTGACAAATTACTACAGTTGTTTGTTAACAGATCCCCTCCCCCCAAAGAAATAATGTAATCCAGCCTCATAATGTGGGCCCAGCAAGACAACCTTTAATGTAGCGCTAACATACTGTTGAAAATCCCTTATGGATGCTTGCATAAATGAGCATTATTTAGTTTTTTTTTCTTGATTTTTCACTACGTCATCATTTCCCACCATTTACATCCATGTTCTCTCAGTTCTGAGCTGTTTTCCTCACTTTCTCTCTCGATGGGTGGGGTCCAGTACAACTTAAGAAAGCTATGATATATGCGACACCTTTTGACTGTCAAGACATGAGACAACTTGCACCACTTATAACAGCTGGGGAAATGTCTTGTATTAGATGAGCCACGGTGCTAGAACCACGGCATTAAATTGCACAACATGTTCTAATTTGAAGTGCCTTGATATTTCCTGCCCGCTCATGATGCCAGGCATAAATATGCGTGAAATGTGACATCCCATCATAAATCCAGTTCTCATCTCTCTTGGATGGCCCAGCTGCTTCTAGCTGGCAATTACCATGCAACTCTGACAATAATACTGGAAATACCCCATCTCCTTCTGACTGCTACTAAGTGTCAGGCCAAAAGCAATTTTTAGGAGTAAAATGTTTTGATTATTTTGCCACTGCCAACCATCAATCAGCTGGCAATGGTGCCATCTGAACTTTCCTGAGAGTCACTCAACTATAGCATGAGTGCGATGGAAATGGCGCAGTTATTTTCCAATACGCAGTAATTTACTGCAATAAACAGATCTCGTTAAAGATAACCATGGAACTTAGCACGTTTTTATATTTTATATGGATTATTTCTCCCTCGTTGCTCTTCAAAAAAACTTTCAAGTGGCACCACATTTCAATATGAAAGTAGAAGAGGAGATATTCTATTATGATTGGAAGATGATAAGAGGTTATTGTTATGTGTATAGAGTTGCCTAAATACAGAGGGCCAGTTGTGCCACAGGTGCAGTGGAAATTGTGCTTTAATGAGATCATTGTATCAGCTCACAAAGCGACCACTACACAGGCGATCACCTGCCGACTGCCTGCTCATGACATTGCAGTGAAGTAGTGGAGCCATCAAGGCACTTGAGACAAAAGATGATGAAGAGAGCTGTTTTTCCCACGCAAACGTATTACATGATACAATGAATTTGCCATCATGGACCACATTAAGCATGTCTTCTCGCACACATACATCAGCTTGACAGCCGAAAATTGTATGTAAATATTGTTTCAGCAGTTCCCCAAGGCTTGTGCCTTGGCTGGGCCATTCCTATGGTTAAAGGGAGTCCTTTAGTATCATCCTTTTCAGACATTAAAGCAAATTACTGCCTGGATTTAGAAGGTAGAGTAAAATCCACACATAAGTCTTCTTTCTCTTTCAGCTTTATCCTTCAGGAGTCGCCACAGCAAATCATCTGTCTCCATTTAGTCCTATCTGCTGCATCCTCAACTCTCCCACCAACTA
>JBBIGA010101883.1:0-10928 GCA_037576975.1 Alestes dentex | reverse complement strand
TATCTATCTATCTATCTATCTCTCTATCTCTCTATCTATCTCTCTATCTCTCTATCTCTCTATCTCTCTATCTCTCTATCTCTCTATCTATATATATATATATATATATATATATATATAGTTTTGAGTACTGCCTGAATATATGTTGGAATATTGAATGTGTTTCATGTTTCAATGTATGAAATGACAATGAGTCTGACAGTCTAGACACACATCAGAATATATGACTAGACCCCAGGACCATACCTTACAAGTGACCATTCTACACAAAAAGGAGGAGAAAACTAGATAATACAGATAAAAACAGATAGAGCTTCTTTCATACATGCATAAATCTCATCGACACACAGAAGTTGAGAGACAAAGACTAATATACACTAGACAAACACCTCCAAACTCCCTCCTGCAACCTGCAACCAACCTGCCTCCACCTGGACAACACAGAGTTATAGAACTCTGAGGAAAAATACTTAGAGGCATCACCACTACTTGATTTTGATGACTCAAATACATAAATAAATAAATAAATAGCCTTCATTATAGTCCCACAAGTGGGAAATTTATCTTATAAAATTGAACTTCTTGATGAATCAGTGATTACAATTTGGTAAGTGGTATTCGAACAGGGTAACTGTTTCATGGGTACATGTTCTTCCACTATGCAACATTTCAGTGTCTGAAAGGCTAAGCATAGTTTCTTGCTGTGCAGTCATTTTGTATGTTTTTACTACACCAATAATTAAACTGTTATAGAGGTTAACTTCAAAGACTAATGGCAAAGCTGTCTTTGCAGCAGTTTCAAGCAAAAGGGTGTTGATGCCATGAATGGATGACCCAGAGGATGGTAACAGAGGCTATCATCTTAAAATAGAACACACATGCTGGGGTTCTTAGCAGAGAACAGCTTCCCCAAACGCACAGCACAACAGGAAGTTGGTGTAATTTGCGGAAGTACAGTAATGAGTGGAGGGGATTGCACACAGACAGAAGCCGAGCGAGAGTCCGGAAGCAACGTGTCTGGGTTTGTCCAGGGGCGTGGCTGTAAGACAGGGAAACAGCTCTGTAAGTCGGACAAGCACTGACAAGCCAAGAGCGCTAGTAAACCACAACGAAACTGTGCAGGAGTGACCTCACGAAACAGAATCAAGATTTTCACCAGTCTGACAACCCAAAGAAATGACACGGCAACATTAACGCTTTGCCACACATGAACGCCTTATCATAACTTGCCATTCAAGAACATCTAAAAATGGGGACTTGCAATACCTATAATTCTTGGGAGCACATTCATACACAAAATAACCCACAGTAAGTCATACTATGTGCGTTGTAACTTCAGTGCTTTATTGAAGAAAACATGACTTTGCTCATCAACTACATCTGGGATAAGTGAAAAATGATGTATATTTGCATCAAAAACAGATGCAAGAATGGTTTCTTTAAGAAGGAAAAAAAAAAGTCTTCACCATGACATAGCTTTCCAAAAGTTTATATGTCAGTGGCTAACAGTTGCTAAAGCTGAGTTTCATCCACTGAATCAACAGAACATTGTTTGAGTTTACTAAAATTACAAATTTGTGCATTTACATTCTTCATTTTGATATTCTGAATGCATTTAACTTCACAGTATGACTTTTACCAACATACAATTACAGCATGATGCTCACATCAACTGGCATTAAATATACTCAAAACAGTTTTACATTTGCTATTGCCAGCTCCTTTAGCTAAGTAATTTCCTTTAACTAAGAGGCTGAGATGGCTCCATCCCTTTAAGAATTGTCTAGGAACGTAGATTGCTTCAAAGAAGTCAATGAAATAAGAATTTGTGACAAACTATCAAAAGTGACACCTCACAATATCTTAGTGGGTCCTGCTATTGTCTCTATAACAAAGGTTTTTCAGTTTCTGAAAACAATGAATAAGTGAACAATAAATCACACTTTTATTCATTCATATCATTGTGTGCATTAGTATGGCACAGAAACGATTTAAACTGGGGAAAAAACAGGAGTCACTGTTTTCCACATTTATACATACATGTTTAGTATACGACCCCATACATTTAATAGACTATACAATACACTATACTATGTTACCATTGCAAGGGAAGGTTTCATAAATATCCGATATCTGATATCCAGCAAGAAATGAAACTGTCCCATCAACTTGCCAAAGAGGGAAAGAAAAACAAAATTACATTGTGTCATGCATGTTATGATAGTGAAAGAAATGTCCGTTTTTCTTTATAACAAATACCTGGAAACCTAAAATGAAGTAAGTCAGCCGTTATAGGTATAGCCAGTTAGCCGCCGTTCTAGTGTTAAGAACCGATTTACAGAACCTAAATAAAAAAACCAAACGAGTGGGTACCCAGTTCTTTTGAATTGGTTCTTATTTGGAACCCAATTTCGGTTCCCATCCCTAGACATGACAAGATTTAAGAATAAAGGTCTGCTGTGATTCCACAGGATCTTCTCAAATCAGCAAAGAGCAATTTTCTCTGTGCCACACCCATTCACCAAACAGAAAACCAACAATTTCTACCAAAGACTGACATGGTGAAATTGCTTTCCAGCTCATCTACAAAACACATTACAGAAAAACAGAATTCATGTCACAAACAATCAAAACTAAAACTGTACTGATGAAGCCACATCATACTCAAAGAGAACAGGGTAAAACCGCTGAAAGGTTACTGCAGTATAAAGGAACCACTCCACACATAGCAACATTTTTGTCCGCTACAAATGAACCACCCCCCTCTTGAAAAACCAGTTTGTTCCAATACGTTTGCTTCCTTTTTTGTTCACATCACTGGGATAACCACACACAGAACCTACCCTCTGCATTAAATTCACACCAAGTTTAAGGAACTGTTTGTATAAATGTTTGCAGAAAATGTCTGTTTTCCCTTACCCCAAACACAAATGATCAGCCATGACATGTTTACTTTAAGAGGTTTGCTTCTTAAGTTTTGCACTGCAGCTAAAAATAAAGGAAATCTGTCACTCAAAAGCCTAGTAGTTCCACTGCAAAACTCAAGATGCAAATGTCTTAACGTCTTGATCAGTTAACTACATTTAGGATAAGAGGGGGTTTTTAAGTAAAACATTTTTTACCTTATGTACTTTATGACGTGGCAATATTATGCAGAGTTTATAGTAAAACTAATAGCACTACCCTCTTCAACTAAAATTCAATATATACTTTACACATCACCTTTTCTCTGGGCTATCTGACCAAAATGTTTTGATGGGATGGGGGAAGAAAAAACTAAATTAAACATAAAGGAAGAGTGAGAGGAGGAAAAGCAATTGAGAAACTAAATGGTAACGACAGCATTGCTGTGATCTGAAAGGCTTAATTTCACCTTTGCTTAGCAGCGTCTCTTTTAGAACTTTCCTGTTGCCATAGAGGTCTGTTGCTCAAAACAGTTCTCAGGGCCCCCTAACCACACTTTAGCCTTACTGCTGCCTCTTGTCTGACACCCTGCTTTTCCAAATAGACCATAGCAATACGAGCACGTCTCAATGACATATGACTTAACACACATCTTGACTGGGACATACAACTTTGTCACTGCAATGCTAGAGACCCCTTGTTTGTTTAAAGGAGCCACACACAGATCACACTGTTCATGCTCTTGATTACTTCTAAGCAACAGTCTTGCAACACATACTTAGGAATACAATGAGCAGGAATGTTACGTGTTAACTTTATTAGAACACACCATGCTGGCACTGTAAAGGTTGTAGAAAAACTGAGGGTTTTCTAAGGGTGCTCGGTCTGAGATGGTAAAATGTAAAACACAGGGGTACACTAGTGTAAGGTGTAAATACAGAGCTGATGCGAGCTGGCCTGTCGTTTGTCATGGTATTAATATCACACCATGGCTATTTCTAGAGCAAGGCACTAGCAGCCAGAACACAAATAGAGACCAGCTGAACCCTCCATTTGACTTCTTCCCCTCCACGAAACACCACTATGTTTCGGTCCTAAGGAGCAGAGACTTTATGTAAAGTTCAGGCTTTCTGCAGGTTGACCTAACTGCTCCCTTCTGCATAACTACAAGACTTTAGGACAAGAAATCACAATTGCCAACAAAAGATCTCAACCTATAATCTAGATAAGCACATATAGCTGTGATAGGACAGTAATCCAGGCAGGAAGGGAACTGACTGTTTTGTTGCAAGCACTTGAGAAACTGCACAGCTTTTAAACGAACAACCTCTTTTTAAAAAAAAAAAAAAAAAAAAAAAAAAAAATCAGGATACACTACATTTCACAATGTGCATTTTTTTTTCCACAATGTGCATAATTATGATCTGTTTATTTTAAAACTGAGGGTTTTGAGACAATAAACATAATGATGCAATACGAATACTGAGACATACTGTGATGCAATTTGTCGTGATAATATTAATTAAGGTCATACTGCCCAGTTTTATACAATATCAAGTGTTTCTGTGGATCAAGAGGTATGGTGTGTCCACTGTTCGTCCTGGGATAGGGAGTGGTGAGCAATTTCGGTTTGTCAGCTGTAAACAATTTCAGTCTGTCGAACAGAATGGGCAAGGGGGGTGGCAAGCAATTTTGGTGGTGCAAAATATTTAGTACTAGTACATACTTCATATTCAGTAGTTTTCTGTGGTATTAAAAGTCCAATCCATAGAAATAATTATTTTCAAAGAGACAAAACGGCTCACTCAGAAGTGATGGCTCAGGTATTTCTTGCCCCACAAGCAGAATGTAATGGCAAAACATTGCAACAAACCTTAGAAAAGACAGGGCCAAAACAAACCAGTCACTACAGGAGTCATGTAAACATTCCCAATACACACAAACTTCAGTGACACTTCTTGATTCACGCCCAGCTTAACTGGAAATGTCACTTTAGACGACGCAGAAGGAAAGGATGAGGAGGCTAAGAATTACTTTACTAGTCTCACAAGACAAACCTCTACCTGTCTTTGGAAAGGCTTATATAAAAATCTGGTCAACTTCTACGGAGATTTTTATTGAGAGAATTTTGATGTAACTATAGAAAACCTTGATGACATGCAACGTCTACAACCCAAATATAGTAATTTATTTACAAGCCATCATGATCAGTGAAAACGTGTCTCCTGAGATTTTATATTTCATGCCAACAATGGTATAAAAAAAAGTGGAAAACCTGGAAAAAGTGATGTTTGTTTTTTAAACAGCTTGCATGCACCTCTGCATTTTTAATAAATTAAAAAAGGTTTAGACAAAAATATTCTCAAAATAGTTTGTAAAACAAGTTCTCAGACAACAGACAGTGGATCAGCAAACATCTTTCTGCAAGACAGCATTAACAATCACTCAATCCTTCAAATGTCTAATTCCCCTTACCACTACAGTGAACTTTGATATGTTTCTCTAGAATGAAGCACTTCACATCAAACTGCTTTGAACAACTGTTTATACCTTAAACAATTCTGCAAAATCAGTACCCTAAATAAAGTTACCCTTTAATCATTCAACATGGCAAGGAATCCAGTATGCAGGTGGCAGTAAAACGCAATCAAAGAAATATGCAAAGAAACTACCAATAATACATTACTATTGTGTAACATGTAGGGGCCAGCAGTTGCTAACAGGCGACTACAACAAAAACAGACCTGGACAGAACAAAATGACATGCCTGTCAGGAAATATGCAAGGATCTTTACTAGCTACTAAGGGCAAACTTTTTTAATCCAGTGATTATATTTTGCTCTCAGAGGGACACTGCTGTCACAGCAGGCATTTGCAGAACTGCGTTTCTAGTCAGACTGATAAAACCCAGAGCAAGAAAGTGTTTAGGCAAAACATTGTGGGAAATCCTGATACCTGTGGACAGCTCAAATGTATCATTGATATTTCAGATGTTCCAGCTTCACTCTGAGGTACAGAGTCTGAGGCTGAGATCATTAAACAAACACTGCTCAATAAAACAGGGCTGACCCATTGTGTCTATTTCAGACAGGGAACTGTAGGATGTATTATATACATAAGCTGACCTAATTCCCCCTGAATGTGAAAACATAGGGTCACACATTTACCATTTTTATAACTAACAGGTGCTATAATAAGATAAATCTAACAACAATAATTTGCTTAATCAAGCACGCTACCTTTCTTTTGGATCTGATACTGACATTACCTTTCCACAGTCTTCACAAATGTCATTATATACTCATTATTACTTTCTATCTGTGTGACAAGTGAATTTATCAGTAATGGTACAACAAAACAAAAGAAGCCACATCACCCCCAATGCTTCCTCTTATGTACTGCAATCTGTCAGAATTACCATTTGTATCATATTTTTTTTTTAGCAAAGAACAAATCACACTCACCCACACACACAAACCAACACATGAGAAGACTCACTTTTCTAAAATGAATACACATGCTTTTAGTAACTCTTGACATGGAATAAGGATCACAAGTATTCTGCAATTAAGGCTTGCAGCATTGTACACTCAAATTGATGCATTCAATCCTTTTGCAAAAAGTTTACCTTTTATCACTGAACACACTTAATACCCTACATCTTGTGACTGTCTATGGGAAGCACAAAATCTCCACAGTTATGATGTCTACTTCTGGTTAAGCCCAGTTTTACAAATATAAGATGTTAAAGCAGTCCCAGAAGGCACTAAAAGAGAGCTGGTCATGCTGTTTTAAACAGAGTTCCCCTAGAAAACAAAGGCTTAACTATATGCCACATTGCAGCCTTACATTCTTATCCATTTAACGTTCTGTAAAAGGAGGTTTCAAAACAAAAAAAACTTTCAAAATGACTAAATTTACAATTACTAAACACTACAACTCAACGCACTCTCAAACACACAGGAATACCCAGAGTACAAAGACAAGAGGTGAAAAAAACTAAGATGTGCTGTGATATGGGCAGATAGTAGCCTAGTGGTTAAGACATTCGCCCTGCGATTAGGAAGTCGTGCATTCGAATCCCAAGACTGCTAAGCACCTCTGAGATACCCTGAGCAAAGTACGGTCCACACACACTGCTCCCCAGGCACTGTGTTCCTGGCTGCCTGCTACTGAATGGGTTAAATTCAGAGAAAGAATTTCATGCTGTTCACACTGTGTCGTGGTGTGTTCACAGAATGGTCACATTCTCTTTGTATTGTTTTGTTGCTGGTGTGTTTTTCTTACTCGCTTTGCACTCTGTGTATTCCTGTTCTGCCTGCCGGATCTGGGTGAAATTACAATAAGCACCTACTTGACCTCACTTGAAATACTTAGGATTGTATAAGGTGTATTCAGCCTTTTTAAAGTCACAGAACAAAAACAGTACAGGTTGGCATATGTGGACTTTATATATGTATATCAGCACATCCATTTTTTTGACCTTGGGTTAAATATAATTTTTTTTAAATTGAGAGCGTGTTTGCTGCTGCCTAAGCGCAAAAAGTTTCGGATTTAAGAGAAGCATTTCATGTACCTATTCAAACACTGAGACAAACACAGGACCGTGGGAACTGAGGAAGTAACTGTCTGGTACAATGGATGTTCTAGAGCGACAGTGGTCGTTAATTTAGGAGGAAAACCGTCAAGACATTAGGGAAAGCACAGGCAACCAACGAAACTAGCTTCATGTGTGAAAACCTGGCTAGTTAGGCGTCATGCAACATTTTGAACCAACGTATATTAAATTATTAATCAAATGACTTTAGTGAATTAGAAAAAAAAACCCTAATGTAAACATCTTCAGTAGACGTTTAATTGTTAATAACAGAAAAGGACATAGACGTTAAGGACATGCTAGGTAGTCTTAGCTGCTTGTGTCTGCTAGCCGTGAGAGTCAAGGAAGGGGAACTTTTTGCGCTCTACCGAACACTTTAGGACTCTTACCTGGCTACTTGAATGTTCAATCACCGATAGCACTGGGGTCCGGGCTGTCATTTTGTGCTTTCATACGTGGAGTTCACAGCTCAACATTCAGTGAAATTTGACATCGGTTCGCCTGGAGCGAAGTCCACTGCCAGATCAGCTAACTCTAGCTAGCTCGCTGCAGAGGGCTCTAGGGCAGGCCAACACCGGGGTCTGAGAAGTCCGGCCGGTCAGGTCATACTGAACTGACACGCAGTGTGAAATAGCTTTGAACTTTCTCACGTCAATGATCTTACAATAATATGACTTCCAAATGAATTAACTGCTCATAAGATTTAATTCTAACAAACCATTGCAGCCAGATAGTTCAGCAATGTAACGCAGCTAGATTCTAGATAACGTTATCATGTAAACATGCGTCAATGTTTCAAGGACTCCTGAAGATGAAAATGAGGCTCTGTCGGACAACACGACGGATGATTAACTATACTACCTACCAAATGAAAAAGCCGGGTTAGTCGAAAGAGCACCGTTCCCCCTTTTCTCATCCACCTAAAAAAGGATGTATAAATCGAGTCCGGGGATTCCAAGACAGGCCAGGTGGGAAAGTCCAGATAATCGGTCCCTATTTAAATCACAGTGAACTCTGGCTCACCAGCATGAAAGTATTCTTCGACCGAAGCAACAGTATCCATGTGTTTGTGCAAGACGTTAAGGGCTAATTGACTCTGACTTGTAACTAAGCAAATCTCATATCCGAGAAGTTCCGACAGAGGTTATTCTCAGCATCACATGCCACACTACGAACTCCAGGAGATGGAGTTTCTTGGTAGCTACTGGCTGGCCGGTTAATAATCCCCCACCATAACAGCCGTATTCACGGCACTACTGCAACCCTGACTGCACTGCATGAAAACGACACTGAAGACCATTCTGAAATCATACTGACCACCTGCTCCCTGAGGCCGTCTGACTTGCTCAACTTAAAACGCCCGCTGAGATTTATAAACTCGGTCGCGGTGGTGGGCGTTTTAGCTGCATCGGAGCAGCGGACTACGCCGTAGATTTGTATTTTAAATCGGGATGTGGTCCGGATTATCTGTGAGTGCAGAGGTGAAGTGTGGTGCTGGGTCTCTGCAAGTCCAGACTGCTCCGCCTGGACTCACTCTGCTGTTATTACTGCTGGAGAGAGGACCTTCCGGACTGACTTCCTCTTTTCGGCGTTCAAAATAAAAGCTCATAAAAACAAAACCTCGATGCCTGTTCACACACACACACACACGATGTGTCAGTGAGCCACGCTTGCATTAACAACTTCATGAGCTGTCCAGCTTTAACCCGAGATCGCTAGTTTTAGCACGGAACTGTCCACTTGCAAGCTCTTCTGATTTTCAGGGCCTTGGCTTTGCCGATGTAGAAATAAAAAACAGGAAAACACTCCTCTCCAGTTTGTGATTTTTAAACTGAAAGCACAACAACTTAAAACCCCGTCGGTTTTGTTAATGAATACTTTGCTCAACACAATAATTAGATTTGCACTATTAAAAAAGAAACATTTTGCCACATGTTATATTTTTTACTCGAGATACGAAGTGTTGGACGTGTTATATGGAACATTTAGTCCTAAAAGTAGAGCTATCTGTTATTGTAGGAATATCACTTGTATGCCTAACACGGACATTAAACAAAATCGATTGATTCATTCTGGTATAAAAAAAAGATTCTTTAAATTTTAAATGGATTTGAGAAAGCTATGAATTCTTTCTGATAGTAACTGAAATGCTAAAAGTTAAAATACAGTTCTTACTACTAAAAGTTGAATTTTGACATATGAGGATGTGATTATTTACACGTCAAAGTTCTTTACATTACGTTATTTGTTAAATAACATTGTTGCCTGTTAAAAGTAAATTTCAAAATCAGCTCTGCAAAGCTCGTGCATGCTAACAGTCAGGGTCGGACTGACTAACTGGCGTATCGGGCATTTTCCCAGGGGGTTGGCGTGCTATTTGGGATGACCGTTTATCATTCATTCATTCATTCATTTACTTGTCTGACCAGCCCATAAGACCCGTAGATCGGCGGTCCCTATGCCTGTGTAACGCATTCGCCAAAAAAGTCAGCACAGCAGTTTATTTCCTGACCACCGGTCCCGGAAACACTCCTCTGCGGCCCATTGGTTCTTTTCTATACTGACACAGGGCTGGCCCAATCATATCTTTAAAGTCCTCCCCCTTGTGGCTCTGTGCCAGTGTCAGTGTAAGTGGATGAGATGGAGAGAAAGTGTAAGGGGGGCGCAGAGAAAATGCGAGAGAAAAACAAACGGCCACTTCAGGTAGATGCTGCCAAAGGACTAACTGTAACTGCAAAGTTATGCGGATAATACACCAATAAAACAATTGTTTTACAGCCGCGCTAATTTGTCTTGTTACATTTATGAACGCAGGTGAAATAAGCTAATAATATCGTCAGTGTTACCTCTAGGAGAATGTCTATTTATATATGTCTTCCATGCTGAACTAAATCGTCTTACTGAAAGTGAGAACATTCTTTTTTGACCACCAATCATCAACATTAACAGTGAGACAGCAGTTAATTATCTATTATTGAGTAGTAGGCAACTTTTGGGGCATGGTGTTAGAGGCTGGTTTTCTGCATCATTTCTGACTGGGTAAGTTCACAGTTTATTGATTACTACTTTGTTGAAAACTACTGTGTTGGTATACACATTCATGAGAGTGCAAAGATAGGTGGTGAGCGTAATTGTGTGTGGTGGGCCGTTCTACCTCCAGATACCAGGGCAGGTTTTTTGTCCCAGTCCGCCCCTGATTAGAATAGTACGCCAAAAACCTGAATGGGTCAGATCACACATCTTATTGTTTTCAGAAACAACCTGAGAGCAGTGGTGATCTTAGGGTGGTGGTAGCTCAGTGGGTAGGATACTCACCTCTGGACCAAGAGGTCTGGACCAAGAGGCCAACATTCAGCATACCACCACTGGGTTCCTGAGCAAGACCCTTAACCCCAAGTTGCTCCAGGGAGACTGCCCCCTGTAGTTA
>JBBIGA010101793.1:0-10931 GCA_037576975.1 Alestes dentex | reverse complement strand
GCTGCAACATTTTCTGGGGTTCGCCAATTTCTACCGGCGATTCATCCGGGGCTTCAGTTCGACTGCAGCACCTCTGATGGCCCTCACTAAACCGCAGCCCGGACCGTTCCAACTCACTCCATCAGCCATCAAAGCCTTCAGAACCCTCTGTCATCTGTTCACCATGGCACCAGTGCTTCTCCACCCAGACCCATCACTGCCGTTCATTGTCGAGGTGGACGCCTCCGATGTGGGCGTAGGAGCCATCCTCTCGCAGCGAAGTCCAGACCAGAAACTCCATCCATGCTGTTTCTTCTCTAGGAAGTTCTCTCCCACACAGCAACGTAACGGGGTAGGGGACTGTGAGTTGTTGGCCATCAAGTGGCCCCTAGAGGAATGGCGTCACAGGGCGGCGGTGACCCGTTCATGGTCTGGACTGATCACCAGAATCTCATATCGATCCGGCAGGCTAAGCAGCTGAACCCACGACAGGCGCGGTGGTCGACCTTTTTTGAACAATTCCATTTCCAGCTCTTGTACCGCCCGGGGTCCAAAAACACCAAGGCTGATGCCCTCTCATGCCAGCACCAGGCTGAGAGTCCCCGGGCGGAGCCCGCGCCTGTCCTCCCTCAGGACATCATCTTGGCACCACTCCGGTGGGGGTTGGAAGACAGAGTCCGCCAGGCCCACGCCTTGGATCCGCCACCAGCCAGCACTCTACCCGGCAAGCTCTACGTCCCTCCCGCCATCCGACAGGATGTCCTGCTATGGGCCCACTCCTCGGCCATGGCTGGCCACCCCGGAGTCGCCCGCACCCTGACATCCGTCCGACGGACCTTCTGGTGGCCCTCCATGGTGAAGGACATCACCGGCTACGTGCAGGCATGCCAGGACTGTGCCCGGGCCAAATCATCTAACTCTCCTTCCCCCGGCATCCTGCGCCCCCTTCCGGTTCCGCACCGACCCTGGACCCATGTGGCGATGGATTTTGTCACCGGTCTCCCTGAATCCGATGGAAAGAACACCATCCTCTCCATCACTGACCGTTTCTCCAAGGCTGTGCACCTGGTGGCTCTGACCGGACTCCCCTCGGCCAGGACCACCGCTGAACTCATCATCGAGCATGTAGTCCACTTGCATGGGTTCCCCCAGGACATCGTCTTGGACAGAGGGCCCCAGTTCACGGCCATGTTCTGGCAGGCCTAATGGTCAGACGGAGCGGGCCAACCAACAGCTGGAGCGCTTTCTCCGCTGCTTCGTGGCGGATCGACAGCGCTCCTGGGCGCGCTACCTTGTTTGGGCGGAGTTATCTAACAACCTCCACCAGTCCTCTGCCACCGGACTGAGCCCTTTCGAGGTATGCAATGGGTATTTCCCGTCCGTGTTCGACCACCCAGAACCGGACGTGGAGGTGCCCTCCGCCCAACAGTTGGTCCGCAGGTGCCGGCGGGTCTGGGACAGGGCCAGGCGCTCCATCCTCCGGGCTAACGCCCGCTACACCGACCAACATCGCCGCCGGCACCCTCCGGGATGGTTGTTCCACGTTGGTGACAGGGTATATCTCTCCACCCGCAACATTCACCTCCGCACAGAGTCCAAGAAGCTCTCCCCCAGGTTCATCGGGCCCTACAAGATCACTCACCGGCTGAACCCTGTCACCTACCGGCTCCAGCTGCCTGCTTCTCTCAAGATCCATCCTGTCTTCCACATCTCCAACCTCAAACCTGTTTTTTTCTCTCCTCTGTCTCCCCAGGCTCCGGCTCCCCCCCCCGCCCCGGATCATCGACGGTGGTCCCGCGTACACCGTCCGGCGGATCCTGGACTCGCGACGCCGCGGTCGCGGCACCCAGTACCTCGTGGACTGGGAGGGCTACGGTCCGGAGGAGCGGTCCTGGGTCCCCGGTCGCTTCATCCTGGACCCTGCTCTCATCCGGGACTACCGTCTTCGGGTATCCTCCCAGCCTGGTCCGTCTGGTGACGGTCCTGGAGGGGGGGTACTGTCACACACAACTGGTTGCTATTTGGAGTTTTTAAAGTTCTCTAAGTTGTTAGTCGACAACTCAAATCGAGTATTTAAAGCATAACCCTGTATTGATGTGTTTTCGCAACGTTTGCGGGTTTCTACTGCTCGCGCTGCAGCTGTCTGATCGAACTTTACCCCATCGGGCTTCTTCCAGCCATCTGTATCCAGTGCTCGGCTGTTTAAGATGCGGATCCACAGGGTGAGTGTGTGGTCCGTGCTCACCTGGATTGTTTTATCCATCGTTCACCAGCCAGCGACCGCTCTGCTTCAGTACTCCGCCATTGAACTCCTGTGACTCCGCGACTGTCCATTCCTCCACCTGTGGCTCTTCACCTCCATCCAGACATCGCTCTCAAGCCCCGCCGCAGGTACATCCACCGAGGGTCCTGGCGAAATTTCAATATCAACAATACTAACTCCATAAAGTCCATGTGGTCCAGAACTCCTCCCTGCAACGCTGACCGGGCTATTAACCACAGTGCGCTGGCCCACCTAGCTAGGTCAGCCAAGCCTACTGTCAGACACGGCAACTCCAGCATCAACTTCAGCCTTTTAAACATCCGCTCTCTCACTGGGAAGGGGCATCTCGTCCAGGATCTCCTCTCCGACCGTAAGTTGGACTTTCTTTGCCTGACTGAAACGTGGCAACAGCCTAATGACTTTGTTTCCCTCAACGACTCCACTACACCTTAGTTTGTTTATGTTTGTCAACCTCGCAACTCAGGGAGGGGCGGGGGTCTCGCGATAATTCACCGGAAGCAGTGGAAAGTCCTCCCTGTGTCCGCCTCACTCTTCACCTCATTTGAATACACCGCGTTACAACTCTCTAGATCTACTCCCACCATTATATGTACTGTTTATCGGCCACCTAAGCCAAATAAGGAGTTTTTAAATTATTTTGCTGCTCTTCTCACTTACTTCTCTGTACTCTTTCCAAATATGGTAATTGTTGGCGACTTCAATATTCACATGTACAATGACAATAACCCTCTCTCCAGAGATTTTACTTCCTGTCTGGAAAGTTTAGGAATCCAACAATACATAAAATTTCCCACGCATTCTAAAGGTCATATCTTGGATTTGGTTTGTTGTTCTGGCGTCACCCCCGCTCACTGCCATCTCAAAGCCAAAGGACCCCAACTGGAACGTCTGTTCAAGAAAACCGGACTCACCATACACAAAGAAATGTACAATGATCATATTTTGCTTTATAAGGACAGCATTGCTCCAACCAAATCTGCATACTACTCTGGTTAAATCAGTTCTAGTGAACGTAACTCCAAGTCTCTCTTTTCTCTGTTCAGCAAACTTACAAAACCCCCGGACTCATTCCCCTCTCATATGTACTCAGCTGATTTCTGCAATTATCTCATGTCCTTTTTCACTCTCAAAATCTCTGATATCCACCAACAACTTAACTCTGTAGGAGCCTCAATATCTGAAGTAGACTCCCTGTTCTCCCCACTGTCTTCTTGTCAGTTATTTTCAAGTTTCACTCTTCCCTCCTCAACTGATATATCAAATCTTATTCAAAAATCTAAACCATCCACCTGTCAGCTTGACCCTCTCCCCACAGTGTTAGTTAAAGCCTGTCTCCCCTCATTGGCCCCTCTCATAACCAGCATTATCCACTCTTCCCTTAACACTGGAATTGTTCCTACATTTCTAAAAACTGCTTCTGTCATTCCAATTCTCAAAAAGCCTGGTGCAGATCCCAATATCTTTGATAATCTTCGCCCTATATCAAACCTCCCTTTTATTTCAAAAATCCTTGAGAAAGTTGTTGCCTCCCAGCTCCATTCACACCTCAATGATCATAATTTCTACGAACAATTTCAGTCTGGTTTCCGCCCCCATCATAGTACAGAAACTGCTTTGTTAAAGGTCACCAATGACCTTCTGATGGCAGCTGATTCTGGTCTTCCCACCATCTTAGTGCAGCATTTGATACCATTTCTCATAATATCCTCCTGAACAGATTAGCATCCACTGGCATTAGTCATACCCCCCTCGCCTGGTTCACCTCATATCTGTCAGACCACACTCAGTTTATCCAATTTAAATCCCACTCTTCAAGTTTGTTTCCTGTTTCTGCAGGCGTGCCCCAGGGTTCAGTACTAGGGCCTCTTTTATTCATTATCTACATGCTCCCTCTTGGCCTTATTTTCCGAAAATATAATATCAATTTTCATTGTTATGCAGATGACACCCAGCTCTACATTTCCTCCAAACCCAATTCATCCCTTCCACCTACCTCCCTCTCGGACTGTCTTATGGAGATTAGATCATGGTTCTCCTCCAATTTTCTCAAACTTAACAGTAATAAAACGGAAGTTTTACTCGTTGGCACAGCCTCCACTTTAACCAAATCTCACAGTTTCTCAATTAACATTGATAACTCCCTTATCCATCCTTCCCCTCAGGTAAAGAGTCTAGGTGTCATATTTGATAGTACTCTTTCATTTCAGTCTCACATTAATTACATCACCCGGTCCGCATACTTTCATTTACGTAACATTAACCGACTTCATCCCTTCCTTACTCCCCATGCTGCTGCCATCCTTGTACATAGTCTTATCACTCCCTCCTATTTGGTCTCCCCAATAAGTCTCTCCACAAACTTCAGCTTCTTCAGAATTCAGCAGCTTGGGTCATAACTCGTACCCCCTTAAGAGAACACATCACCCCAGTTCTTAAACAGCTTCACTGGTTGCCCATAGAAGCTAGGATAAACTTTAAAAATTTACTTCTCACATTTAAGTGCATCCATAACCTTGCCACTCCCTATTTGTGTGATTTGCTTCATATCGCCACTCCTTCCCGCTCCCTCAGATCTTCATCTGCCACTTTCATCAGCTTTCAGTCGCTCTGCTCCTCAGCTCTGGAACTCACTTCCTCCTTTCATTAAGGCCACTCAAAACGCACTTGTTCCAACAGGTTTACTCGCTTTAACACAGATTTTACCTGTTGTCTAATTTTGTTTATTATTCGCTGTTTTTCACTTATATATATAAATGAACAATATAAGTGAACAAATTAACAATACAATATGATAAACAACCTAGATCTTCTGTATAGAAAATACAAAGAAATACAGGATGTATATAAAGTGCAGTTGCAGTACTGTAAGTGTAGATCAGCTGTTTAGGAAGGTGATGGTGAGGGGAAAGAAACTGTTCTTGTGTCGGCTGGTCCTAGTCTGCAGGCTTCTATATCATCTGCCAGAGGGCAGCAGTTCAAAAGTCTGTGTCCAGATCTGTGATAATTTTCCCTGCCCATTTCCTGCTTCTTGGTGTCATCTGCAAACTTCAGGAGTTTAACAGCTGAGTTCTTGGAGGTGCAGTCATTGGTGTATGTGGAGAAGACCAGTGAAGAGAGGACACATTCTTGTGGGGCACCAATACTAAGGAACCATGTCTCAGAATTGATCTCCCCCTGTCTTTCTTGCTGCGTCCTGTCTGTCAGGAAACTGGTGATCTACTGACAGGTAGCAGGTGACACGTTGAGCTGGGAGAGTTTGAAGGAGAGGAGTTTTGGCACAGTGGTGTTGAACTCCGAACTAAAGTCCACAAACAGGATCCTGGCTCAAGGTCCCGGGCGGTCGTGATGTTGTAGGATGTAATACAGTCCCATATTCACTGCATCCACCGACCTGTTTGCCCGATGGGCAAACTGCAGGGGGTCCAGCTGGTGTCCTGTAATGTCCTTCAGATGGGCTAAAACCACGCATTCAAAGGATCTGATGACCACAGATGTCTCTGTTGAAATCCCCAAAGACAATAAGAAGGGAATCTGGGAATTTTCTTTCCAGGGTGGTAATCTGGTCGAGCCCTTCTCGTCCGTCACCATCCTCCGGAGTGTTATCTACCGGAGGGTAGTGATGGATGAGAGGGGTGGGGTGTTTGCTGGAGTTGGGAGTGGTACTGGGCTATGCCAGTTGGGGGCACAGTGCACTCTGCAGAAAGTCTGTATTGCTTGAAGATCAGTATGTCTTTGCATTCTCTCTCTCACGCTCACCACATTGGTATCAGAAGTAGGATGGAGCAGCTAACGAGGGAGAGCGACGTGCTGATGGAGAGAGCACAGTAAGCAGCGAGCCGAGGAACTGAGCATTCTACCTTCCTCGGACGGCCAGATGTGACCCGAGTGAGGCGGCGGTCCACCTCTGGAAGGCGAGGTGCTGCAGGTCCTGGTTGACCGACCGCTCAGCGAGCCCCGGGACTTTGAGCAGCTGGTGGCGGCGCTGCAGCAGAGGTTCGGCCGTCCAGAGAAAGAAGAGATGGTGAGAGATCGGCTGGGGAACGGCGGCGAAAGGCTGGCGAGACGTGGGGCACGCTCGCAGGAGACCTGCAGAACTGCACGCAACAAGCTTAGCCACGATTCCCGCTGTCAGCACAAGAGGAGCTGGTGCTGCACACTTTCCTTTGTGCCCTCTCGGCAGAACGACTGTAGTAGCACGTGTGACTAACGGCCCCACCCTCCCTGACGGTAGCCCCAGAGTGGACTGTGGTAGCTGGTGCGGGTGGAGTCTCCCCTCAAGCAACGAGCCCCCACCAACCAAGGGTGTGCTACCAT
This sequence comes from Alestes dentex, assembly GCA_037576975.1. Taxonomy (NCBI): domain Eukaryota; kingdom Metazoa; phylum Chordata; class Actinopteri; order Characiformes; family Alestidae; genus Alestes; species Alestes dentex. The sequence continues at coordinate 4,354 of JBBIGA010101793.1, read as the reverse complement.
TGTGGGCAGCCAGGACATTTAGGACGACACTGCCCAGCACCAGCGCCAAGTGAGAAGCAGCAGCAGCCAGCGGAAAACACCCAGAGGGCAGTGCCGTGAGGGCCACGCCGTCCACTATCCACCAAGCCCCTCCGAGACCCCAGAAACCATGAGTGGGCCGACACCGGCTCCACTATCACAATCGTCAGGCCAGGCATGTTGCCCCACACGCAGCAGCAAACTCCACCCGGCTGGGTGGAGACCAACATGTGGCTCGCCACTGTGACTGGCGCACACGCATAGATGTGGGGAAAGAAAAAGCTGACCATCACAGTGAATGGGGTGTCAGTCAAGCGCGAGGTGTGGTTTGCGTACGTGGTGGAGCCGTGCATCCTGGGGCTGGATGCGTTAGCAAGGCTTGGAGCAACAGTGGAGGTCACAGCGAGACAGCTCCATGTTGCTGCAAGGACCAATTCGTTCCAGTGGAGCAGCAGAGAGACCGACGCTGCAGTGAACAGAACTCACCTGGTGGAGGGGTTCGCAGTGGTTTACCTCCTTAGTCTTACGGAGCGGTTACTGGCAGGTAGAGTTAGCTGTGGATGCTAAACCAAAAACAGCTTTCACTATCAGGCAAGGGTTATGGCATTTCCGAGTTATGCCGTTAGGTATTTGTAATAATCCGGCCACATTTGCGTGGCTCATGGAACGCGTGCTGAGTCAGGTCCCACAGACAAAATGCGTTGTGTACCTGGACGACATGCTGGTTCACGCAAAGATGTTTGAGGGGGCGGGACAGAATTTGGAAGAGGTGCTCAGGGCTATTAGAGCGGCCGGCCTGCTGCTAAACCCAAAGAAATGCATGCTACTTAAACGGGAGGTTGCATTTTTGGGGCATGTGGTCAGCAGCGAAGGGGTGGCTACCAATCCAGCTAAAGTTGAGGCAGTGCGGGACTGGCCAACACCACGGAATGTGAAAGAGGTGTGTAGCTTCCTGGGGTTAGCCTCGTACTATTGACAGTTTGTGAGGGACTTCGTGACGGTTGCACGGCCACTACATTGGCTAACAGAGAAAGGGGGGGCTTTCCGGTGGTCCGCAGAGTGCAAAACCGCATTCATACAGCTACGGGAGCCGTTGGGAAAGGCCCCAGTTCTATGAGCTCAGACCCGGCAAAACCTTTTATTGTTGACACTGATGCGAGTGATGTGGGTGTTGGCACAGTTTTATCACAGGCCACAGCAGTGGGCTTACTACAGTCGAGCACTAAGTCGGCCAGAGTAGAACTACTGTGTGATGCGACGGGAGGTTCTCGCTGTAATTCAAAGTAGGGGTGGATGTGTTGGGTCCATTTCCGCAAACTAAGGTGGGGAAACCGCGATGGACTATTTTATAAAGTGGCCTGAAGCATATGCAATAGCACGACCAGAGCACGACCACGGTGACAGATAAGCTTGTGGAGGAGTTTTTCTGTAGGTTTGGTGTGCCAGAGGAGCTACACAGTGACCAGGGGCGAAACTTCGAGGCACATGTGTCGCAGACTGGGCATTCACAAAATGTGCACCACGCCACTGCACCCACAGAGCGACGGGTTGGTGGAGCGATTCAATCGCACATGCAGAGCACGCCGGTGGTGCTGATGTTCGGAACCCCCGCTGAGCCAGAGATCGTCTGCCCACCCGGGCCGGACTACATGCACAGACTGTAAAACCGACTGAGGACAGTGCACGAGTTGCTGAGAGAGCGCCAGGGTGCAGCCACAGCCCATCAGAAACGGGCGTACGACATGCACAGTCGGTGGCACGATTTTGCACCATGGGACTTGGTCTGGGTTTACTACTCCTCCTGGAAAAAGGGGCGGAACCTAAAGCTTGACAGCCACTGGAGGGGGCCGGGTGAGGACCTCGAGCGGCTCGGTGAGGTGGTGTACCGGGTGCAGTTGAGGGGCCACCACAAGGCTGTGGTCCTGCACAGGGACAGACTGGTGGCGTACCAGCCACAGGCTGGTGTGAGGGATGCTACTGAGCAGGACACTGACCACACTGAGCAACCAGACGCACGCGGTGAGTTAATGGACCTGGGGGAGTGGGGAGCGAGTGGTAAGGGCTCTATTTCTGCCCAGGAGGACACACCATGAGCTCCCCGGAGGCGCAACTTGCCGCTTCGTCTGAGGGACTTTGTGTTGGACTCACGGGATGGCTGTGGACAGCACTCCCCATCGGAGGGTGCTGTGTGATGAACCGGTCCGGTAAGACTGGCTCCCATGAGCCTTTGCGGCCAGCACGAGTAGCCAGTTGGCCAGTTTATGCGTGTTTTGGGGACATTAGAGGGAGGGTAGAAGTGTGTTGTGTAGTGTAGTGTGTTATTATGTATTATTATGTGTTTTAATGTGTATTATTTGTGTGGGTTGAGTCCTTCTTGTCCGTCACCATCCTCTGGAGTGTTATCTACCGGTGATGGATGAGAGGGGTGGGTGTTTGTTGGAGTTGGGAGTGGTATTGGGCTACACTAGTTTAGGGCGCAGTACACTCTGCAGGAAGTCTGTATTGGAGGCTGTGAAGCTGACAATAAACAAGACCTTGCTTGAAGATCAGCATGTCTTTGCACTCTCTCTCTCATGCTCGCCACAATACATACAAAATGGCAGGTGAGTTCAATTTTAAATTCAGAACCATTCAAAGTACCCATCTTGATCTGACAAAAAGATCCAATCTCTGATTGTATGTATAATATTTATAAACTTTTAATTATTTGCAGTGAACCATGTTGTCTCTGTAGCGACTCCTCTCTCTCTGTTTCTCTCTCTCTCTGTTTCTCTCTCTGAGCGCGTGTGCTGTGTCTGTAAATCCCGCCCCTCCCCCTCATGCTCAGTGTGCACAGACCCCACCACACATCATGCAGCTGTTCTTCAGAACCATCAAAAGTATTTAAATAATGTTGGGTAACGATTCAAAAATGTAATTGCGAATTAATCGCATTGTCATACGCAAAATTAAATAATTAATTCTAAAGTAGTGTCTTGCGCACTTCTTTTTTTAAAGTACTGCTGTGATGAGAGGTAAGACTAAAAACTCCAATACCCATAATCCTGTGATAGGGAGCAGTGCATTATGGGAAAAAGCAGAGGCTGTGGTGTGTGTCTGTTTGGGAATGAGCATGCGAGAGTATGCTGTTTCAGAATACCATTAGAGAGTTTATTAGGACCAATTACAGTCATCATAGTGAGCCCCTGACAACTGCTATATGAACAAAAATGCAAGAACATTTGTATGGCAAAAGTTTTAAATAAGCTATTTAACACCAGTGTTCCCTTTAACAGTTACACAGTTACAATTCAAATATTTCTAAATCTCAACTTACACGGTAATGTTATCAAATCAAATACAAAAACAAAGCTACTTGCCACTACAGGGCATTCACATTGTATCGAGTTTGTTATAGAAAAACAAGTTCCCCTCAGAGTCCAGAGCGTGGGGAGCAGAACCATTTTAACAGCTGTAAAGAAAACCAACTCCATATGAAAATCTATGTATCTGAATGCAGTGTCATTAAAGTCCCTGTTGGAGAAATGGTCGGGCATATAATATGGACAAAAGTAATGGGACGCCTGACCCCCCCGAAAACCAGTTGAGACCTAGCTGCGTGGTCCGCACACGCAAACCCATGAAGGTATTAAATGTAAATATGAGTGCTTTTGTGAGATCAGAAAAACAACAAATTAAAAACCGGCTGCAGACAAGTTTCCTGAGATGGACTACATGCATTGGAACTGTAACAATGCTTACAAACTATTTTTATTTCAATAAAGCAAGAAGGTATGGGGCGCTTAATGATGACACAATGGGTTTTATTGTAGTCCATGCCCATATTCCTGATTAAAAAGCACTCTCTGGTTTTCACCAAGTTGGACCTATACAGCGCATATAATCTGGTACGCATCAGAGAGGGCGATGAGTGAAAAACGACTTTCATCACACCTTCCAGCCATTATGAAACCCTGGTAATGCCATTTTGCTTTAAGCAACATCCCGGCTGCTTTCCAACAGTTTATTAATGAAAAGACATGCTGGGTTGCTGGATATTCACATATCTAGATGATATACTCATCTATTTGAGTACATCCAGCATGTGAGGGCAGTTCTATGGAGGCTGCTGTAGGATCACAAATCTGTGAATAGGACGAATGCTCCTACCCCGCCCTTTTCTGAGGGCCAGTACCCAACTGAGGACAAATGCCTCACTATTCAATCAAGGATGCATGCGTTTCGCCACAGGCAAATGGAACATCTTTTTACAACTTGCAAGCTTAAGATAGGCAAGAGACTGAGCAGATTATCAAGATGAACTTTAGCTCACCCCTCTTCAACAAAAGAAGGTTTC
>JBBIGA010101782.1:5000-10932 GCA_037576975.1 Alestes dentex | reverse complement strand
ATATAAAATCTGAATATCTGAGACATAAAAATAAAAATAATAAATAAATAGAGATAAGAATAAAAATAGAGATAAGATAAGAATGATGAATCACCAAATAACCACCCATTGCCCAAAATGTTGTGCACCACCCCATACTGACCCCTCATCAACCAACATGTAGTAAATCACACCCTATTAACCAAAATGTTGTGTGTCATCCCATAGCCCCCCACTGACCAAAATGGTATGGATCGCCCCACTTTTTTTAGGATCTTTTTTTGTTTAACCCTTAAGGCTATTTCGAGAATATTCCTGGGGCTTATTTATCACTGGTTTCAACAAAAGGTTTCATACAGAGACTCTATTGGTTATATCCCCAACACTGATATGCTCCTTATGAGGTTTATAAAGGCTAAGAGCTATGTCCATGAAGGTCAATAAACATTTAAAAACTCATTCTTTGACACGTAAAATGAGCCTGATGTGCTTCTTACCCCACTGACTCACAATTTATAGGCTAATTACTCAGAATGTATATCAGCCAGTCCAAATTAGGCAATGCTGTTCACTGGCCAGTGGCCTTCAGCTGACGGTTAATAGTTATACAATGATAATCTTAATATATTCTCCCTCCATGCCACCCCTCCCCCCGACCCCTCGCACACCAAAAAAACACAAGGCTTCCTGTCCCTTCACATCCTGTATTGGGCATTTCCCCCCACGTGTTGCAGCACAAACTCTTGAAATCTGTAAGTAGTGTTTTCAGCTGAGCTAAGATACTAAAGAATGTGTACACTATTGTCTATTGTAAACTCATAGTAAGGTTTATTTTGCCCACAAAAATGCAGAACAGCTGTTAGCATCTGCAGTAGCTCAATATATCAGTTCATGGAAACCAGGAATGAAAGAGCAGATTCACCTTCCATCGTCTCAGATGGTAAAAAACTGTGCTCGATGAAGTCATGCTAAAGTGAGCTCAGCGACTGGTCTAGCCACACACCTTTGATAGTATAATATTTTCTACACTGAAATTTAAAGGATCATCCTTCCTGGTCGAAAACATGACAAGATCATGAAGCAAAACAGTAATAAGGCGACTTTATTTATGGTGTCAATACAATCATAACTTAAGTTTATCACTGGATCACTTTAACGTAAATAATGACTAGAAATAATTGTTAGAAAAAGACAATACTTAAATTACACCAAGATATTACACTTAGACACTTGTTAGTATTACGTGGGGTTGTTTTTCAGGCCAGCAGCATCTGTATAAAAAGAAAAATGTTTATTAGGACACAGTTCCTGCAAATTTCTCAGCTATTACTGGATGCAGGTTTGTAGGCTGTACTAGTGTGAAGAGGGAAGGCTGGCCCGAATCGTTTCAGTATTGGTGTGTTCGTCTGTTTTGTACAAAAGAGACAAAAACAGCAGCACGATAATAACAATTTAGCATAAATCTGAAAGACCTGCTGAGTGTTCACCTGCTGCACTTGCAGGGGAATTTATTAAGCTGAAGCTACTTATTGTCTGTTCTGCCTTAAATGGTGCCACCCTTTATTCTGACTGAAAATTCCAGCAGGACGATGATAACGAAGCTGGAGCCTGAAGCTGGTAACGCAACAAGAACTTGTCTCTTCGTCCGGTAAAGCAGCTAAACTGACACTGAAAATCTGTCACTAAACAAATATTTTAATAGACTGATGTATTGAAGTTACTTCTGTACCATTATTACTAAACAAAACCTACTCAGACTCATCTGTCTCCTTATCTGACTGTTCTCTCACTCGCAGCATAAAAAAACATCAACTGTATAAAATGAATATAGTAAGATTCAGGTTAAATATGAGATGTAAATAGCATAATGCTACGTTAAGGTGATCATCAGAATGTTGAATGTTGAAATATGTTTAACTAGTAAAGATTACTTCACTGGAAACAGGATTTACTTCCTAGGAAACAGGAAGCATTGAGCTCTGGGTCTTTGTGTCACTAAAATGAAAAGTAAAGCTTATATGTGTTGAGCGAGTCTTCAGACATTTAAGGGGAAAATTGGTATTTTGGCGGTGTATATTGATATACTTCCGGACCAGCTCTAGAACGTGGGTTCTGCTCAGAGCTGTATGACTCACCCTGCAACGGAACCAATGACCGCGATGACGACGAAGACGGCGACGACGATGATGATGAAGGAACTCGGAATACCTTTAGAGGCAGTGTCATCTTCCATCTTACCTACAGGACAAAATTCACATTCGCTGTGAGTCAAACCAACTTCAGTCATCTTATTTAAAGGAAAGATCTCAAACGTATCTCCAGGTTTCGTAATGTCAGCGTGAACTGGTATTCGGAACACATTTTCACAGGAGAGTAAACAATGTGCTCTATATGAGAGGAACCCCATTATAATCTAATATACGACCATTCATATCGGTTAAAAACTGGGGAAGCCAAACTATTTCTTTTCTTCATTCTAAAGTAAAGGCACTCACCTGGTTTGGAGGGTTTTGGATATAAAGCTGCAACACAAAAAAAAAAGGTTTGACATCACTCATGACAGTTTAAGCCTTAACCCTTGGTCGTATGACGACAATGTACCAATTCCAACACAAATCCATGCCCCTCGAGTTCTAAGGGTTAAGAGAAAGAGCAACTTACTTTCACAGCTGATTTTCTCCTGTGGAGGAAAAAAAAAGAAGCATCAGCACCAGAACAGACTTTTATGCCCCTACGAGCGATTTCTTTTGGTTCTGTTGTGTTACGGATCGACAAAACGTCACAACTCACCCCGTCGCAAAAATATGTGACGTTTGTCTGTTCAGACACAAAAGTGATCTCACAGCTTCCATGGTGTTGGACCAGTGCCTGGTTAGAATCTTGAGGATGGGCCTCCACTTTGTCCTAAATAACACACACACAGTGTTAAAGGTAATGTTTGTTTTTTCATGGATCCAACACACTGGATACTAGTTCCGACCCTGCTGGAAATAGGGTTTATGGAACATCGTTATTAAAACGTACACCATTTTGAAAATACTGTCCACTTTGGTACATTAGGCGCTGTTTTTAGGACTTTGCTAGGGTTTGAACACATTATTTATTTATTTATTTAATTTAGCTACCATTTCAAAAGGTATTGGCACATCTCTGTATGGTTATATATGTACCGTACACAAGGAATACACAGATGAAGCTCTGCCTGTGTTTCGTTGTGTGTTAATTAATAATTACACACTATTAATTGACGAACTGATGAAGCCCTATTAAATAAAAACGAGTCTCCCAGTGTCCGAGCGTGAGAAGCATCACCAAATGTGCTGCATGTCTGAATGCTCACATTAATTTTCCAGCTGTACTCCTCACACAGTTGGGTGCAGCTCAGGGTGCAGGAGAAAAGAGCGTTTCCTCCCGGCTGACAGTGGCAAGTGTCCCTGGTCTTAGTTGTGAGAACCCCCCACAGGACCACCACCACCACCACCACCGCTTTTCAAAGACAAAGACAAAGAAACAGACCTGAAACGCTTATCTCTAGTAAAGCTGAGAAGAGAGAAGAGAATGTAGCTGTGCTGCATATAAGAAGAGGGGGGAAAAGATCCCCAATGTTTCATTATTATTCTATCATCTTTATCATGTTCTGATGGGCTTCTCCAGGGCTGCCTGGAGCTTGTTCTGATAAAAAATAGTCAATCTTTAGCTTTAAAGTGAAGTGACCATTTTGTCATAGGTGAATACACCACAGCGAACACCGAACCCACGACATTCTGATCGCAGGGACGATGTCCGAACCACTAGGCTACCAGCTGAGAACAAGTTCTGCTAACTCTTTTGAGACTCGATGTGTAACAGCATCCCCAAACCTGTGTTTGTATATATTTTCACAGTTGCGTTTAGAAAGCAATGCGGCAAAAAAAAAAAAAAAACAACAAAAAAACTCTACTGCACTGCACTGTTGCAAAAACCCCCCAAAAACACTACTGTCTGTCTGGGCTGAGGATAATTTTCAATGGGAGGGTTTTTTAAAATAACACTGTAACAAAAAACTTGAGCCAGGAAATCGCTGACAATGTTACCCCCTCGTTTGATAACAATCACACAGCTAAGGAATGCTTAAAATTAAAAAGAGTTGTTCAGCATGCAGCCACAACAAATGTGGCTCATCAGTGGTAAAATGAAAGTTTTACTTTTGTTTTCACACATCGAGTGAAACACTGGAACCACAGCTCTCTCAGAGAACCAGCCCTGAAACATTTCTGCCTCGTTTAGCCTTCGAAAGCCGCCTGTGTCGTGGGAGAAAAGAGAAGGAGAGAATTACTTACATCTCATCCCTCTGCCCCTGCTTCGCCCACTGGCTGAGGAACCGTGTTTCTGAAGGAACCTGCTGCAGTGAGGGTTATAGCCAGAAAGAACCTGCCTGAGGACTTCCTCTCACCACGGGTCTCGCCACCACACGCTTTCCTGAAGAGACTCTCCAAAGTTATTCAGTGTCTCAATAGAACATAACTGTGAACCTAACTGAGCTTTTCTTCTGAATTCAGCGGAGGAGACGATGGTTTGCTATCTAAGAGTCAGTGTGTTATATTAATCACTAAAGAGTAACTTAGTTTCAGTCTGATTTGAAGTGTGGTTAACGCGTTTCAGGTGACGGTCCAGAAAGCATTCAGAAAGAACCACAGTTTCCACCTGATAAATCTGTATTACTGTCAGATTGTAGAGCAGGGTGGGGAAACTGGTCGTCGTATTTATCCGATAATTGTCCAAACGAATAATTATGAAATGTGAAGGGGATTCGGCTTAAAGCTGAAATGGAAGTGGTACTGGTGGAGAACTTCACGTTACAGCGTTTCTGTCCGGATGCGGGACTCGTTCGCCCCGAGAAAAGTCACAGCTTTTCTTCATCTTCTTCCTGACCTCAATAAAACTCTGAGCCATTAGGTCTCTGCCAGTATGGACACAATAGTTGTAACAAGACAACAGATTATGTTTATGATGTATCTGGACTTATTAACGGCCCTGTCAAGTTGGCTTCTAATGCTTATAAGTGGTTGTAATAGTAAATACATGTCTCATAATAATCACTAACCAATGTTACATTAGAGACAGATAAACACACATAGAATTGAATGGTTAAAAGCGGCAACATTTGCTTGGTCGGAAATGCATGGGCATGTCAGCTCGCATATTAATCAAGAAATTGACAGTCAAGAAATTGTAATAATTTTGTGTACTTTATTTATTTAAGAAAAACAACTGTTCTAGTGTTCTATTGTTCTTTTGTTATTATGATAAAGTATTTTCTATTTATAAATAAACTTTCTGTTATAAATAAACACACGGAATTTAATGGTTAAAAGCAGCAAAATGTGCTTGCTCAGAAATGCACGGGCATGTCAGCTCGCATATTAATTGACAGGTAACGATATCAACCAGACTACTTTAAATGTTTAATAGAACATGATAGTGAAGGCTTAATATCAGCAGAGCAGTGGTTCCTCAAAGCCAGCTCCCACTCTCACTAACTGTTGAGCAGATCTGACGTCACATTAATGTCATTTACTCCCGACTTGTAACGGACAGGAAAAAAAAAACCAGTAGATACCAACAGAAAGGCCCCAAATCATTCTTTCTCTCCCAGTTCACTGTAAACAACTACCATATAAATTATAGGTAACTGCTACAAGACAATTGCTTCTGAAACCTGAAGATAGTGTTGCTTCTTAGAAAGAAGGTATATAAAATAATTCATCTCAAAGGAAAGGTTTAGTGGAATCAACAGATTTAGACCTGTCCTGAGGTCTCCCACATGAGGGATGGGCAGGTATGGCTGCAGGTCCTGATTCTCCTGGCGTGCCTCATTGTGGCTCCTCAGCACGTGTACAGACGGACATAAAGCTTTATAAACAGCAAAAGACTCAACAAAACTGATGCTAAAAGTCCTTTACACAGAACAAAT
>JBBIGA010101771.1:0-10933 GCA_037576975.1 Alestes dentex | reverse complement strand
TGTTTTACACTGTTTATATTTACTGAAATCAGAGTTTACTGATACACTCTGAGTTCTGAGGGTAAATACTGGTTCTACACTGATTTACACCGTTTATATTTGTTGAAATCAGATTTTTACTGATACTGATAGTTCTGAGGGTAAACACCGGTTCTAGACTGTTTTACACCGTTTATATTTGTTGAAATGAGATTACTGATACTGATAGTTCTGAGGGCTAACTGCACATGTTGTTCACTCTCTTTGGCCAGATACAGTTATCCCACCTCTACAATTTCCTTTTAATTTGAACCCCAGCCTATAATGGAGCGCCAACTATAATGTGTTTTGTAGTGAATAGTGACTGAGGGACCACCTCGAATAGTCCGTGTCAGTGAGTTCACAGGCTAAACTAACAGTCGCTAAACATCTGGGCTCCCGCAGGACTCTGCAAAGCGTTTCTGTACTAAATAAAAACATGGCCTGGAGGGTGGTGGCAGTGGGAGAAGCTCAGTGCGGCTGTAGGTCCTGTGGAGGAGCAGGCCTGGCCACAGAGGACGCATTGTTGCTGCTTTCACGCTAGCCAGTGAACCTGGTTATGTAATGTTCTGTGAGCCCCCTCACGCAGTCTCTGTTTTTTCCCTGTCATTGCAGATCTCGTCATCCGGGTGGCGAAGGATAAATTCGGAGCCATCCAGTCAGAGTACCAGAAGGTAAGAGGGTGTGGAGTGCGCTTGTGACCGCGCCGGAGACTCCTGGTGATCCACCAGCGCAGTTAAGCTGAGAGGACATTGTCCAGCCGTATCTGTTCTCGGACTGGTCGCTAATTGCTTGTGAAAGCGGAGGAGAGGAGCTCTTCCCTCTGTTATACTATCGTGGCACAAGGGCTGCTAATTGCTTTTGGCAACTCCCATATATTTTTGAATCGGACATTAATTAAGCAGCATCTCTCCTTTTAAAAGCAAATCCCCTTTGATGAAGGAGATGAGAGATGTTTAAAAAAAGCCTTAATAATGAAGCAAACATGTCTCAAGTCAATGACGGAGCCCGAAGATGTGCTGCCTTATCTGTACGCCTTCCTTTTGTCTTGTTTTGTGTCGGGCTGCAATGAATATTTGATCAAATTTGTTAAGTGAATAATTCAAAAAACAGTCAAATAATTGAACTGATTGATACTTTTACCACTTTTATAAAAGCTCTAATTTGAGGTGGCAGTATTGGTACAATATACCAGGTACAATATTTAATTTTGTACCACTGTTTTCCCTCTGCATGCTTTGATAACTGTCCAAAGCAGGGGGGACATTTCTTACCAGTTCACTTTCACTGTTTATCAGAATCAGAATCAGAAACCTTATTGATCCCAGAGGAACTTGATTATGTTACAGCTGCACGGTCACACAGAGACAGGAACGATATAAAATAAATCTAAATAAATCCAGTATATTGGATAATAACATTTGTTAAAAGATACTACACCACAAATGACTGATTTAGAACAGCATTTTATAAAAAGTGCCAGTTACTTTGTTTTTTTTTTTAATTTAATTTCATACCAACTACTACTGCTATTACTACTACTACTAATAATATAGTCTGCTTTTGTTTTGCTGCAATTCAACTGAAACCCATTTGACCATTTCTCATCCGTTATTGCTAGAATAATCAAAAATGAAAATATTCAACAGTTGCAGCCCTGGTTCTGTGTTGGTGAAGAGGCGCGAGAAGTGCTGTGATTCCTCTTCAACCGTTCACTCATTATCTTTGGTTACGTTTTCGTCGTTACACTTAAGAATGAGGAGTGCTGGATGCGTCAGGCAGATCCAGTTAGATCCTACCAGACTGTTTCTTCTGAGCCCAGCAGAGTAATAGTATGTCTTGTTCCTAGTTCTTAAGTGCTCTGTTTGCCTTTTATTTGCCTGTTGCTTTTTTCTGACCATCTGTTGTGCTCTTTTTTCCCCCCTGTGTTCTTTTTTTGTCTTTTCTTTTGCCTTTTCTGCATGCTTCTCATCATCTGGCTACCCCCAGCCAGAGAACATTGTTCTGACACTCCAGGTAAAGTGTGCACTGAGTTGACTCCCTTACCATCCTTTAGCTGCCCCTAACTTTATAATCCCACATCCTTCCTCAGTCCACACGACTCGCCCTATAGCTCCTTGTCATCCAGTCCTCCCACTGAGGCCTTTCCTTAAAGGAATAGTCCAGAATGTTTCACTGTGACTTCTGCATCTGTGGTATATGGTCAGTTACTGTGTACAGTATTTTGAATGCTGAAGTGTATTCAGTCAGAACCCATTGATTCAATCTACACTTACAATGCAGGGCAATGAGGTGCGGGGCAGAGGTGACCTAGTGGTTAGGGAGTTGGCCCTGCCATCAGAAGGTTGTGGGTTCAAATCCCAGGTCTGCAAGTGGCACCACTGAGGTAACTTGGGTAAGGCCCCGTCCCCACAAGCTGCTCCACGGGCGCCGCCGCTTCCTGGCTGCCCGCTGCTTCACTTGGTGAATGGGTTAAATGGGTTAAATGCAGAGAAAGATGTTCACACTGTTCACACTGTGTGCTGTGGTGTGTTCACGTATGGCCACTTTAGACTTATTTAGAGCGTGCTTTAAATATACGTTTTCTATTCATTTCTATGTACTGAAAATACTGTCCATGGTAGATGACCACATGCTACAGACACCACAGACAGAGGCTGGGCTGAAAACCACTGGATTATTCTTTCCATTTCTTCAGTACATGAAAATAAGTGCTCCCTATGTAGTCCTGATTATATAGTCATTTTCAGAGTCATAAAAGAGTAGGAATATTTAAACCTTTGTACTCTCTATATGTAAGCCTAAAATAAATATGTAAAATGTTCAGTGCTATAAGATGGAAATGTTTGTAATTTCCCTTTTCTGACACTGTGATTATGGACCCAATGTAAATGATGAGATTTCCTCTTCTTGAGCAATGTTCACTTTAGTGCCCCTGTCGTATTGATAGTTATATTCATTTTCACAGTCCCAATGTCATAAAATGTCAGAGTCATAAAACAGTTGGAATATTTAAATTCAGCCAGAAACCTTTGTACTCTCTATATGTAGGCCTATAATAAACATTCATTGTTCAGTGTTATATTATGTAAATGAATACATGTTGTCTTGTGATGTACTCTTTTTGACATGGTGACACAAGAACACGAAATTCACGATGGGATTTCCCTTCTCTGAGCAGTTTGCTCAGTCATTCTAGTGCTCCTGTCATATTCATAGTCATAAAGCAATCATAGTATTTAAATTCATCCGGTACTCGCTAGATGTAGGCCTATAATAAACATAGAAAATGTTCAGTGTTATAATATGTAAAAGCATGTTTGAAATGTGCTTTTTTTGACACCGTGACATAAGAACCCGATGTAAACGATGAGATTTCCTCTTCTTAGGCAGTGGGTTATTTTTAGCTTAGTCATTTTAGCGCTCCGTCATATTGATAGTCATTTTCATAGTCACAAAGCAGTCATAGAATTTAAATTCATCCAGAAACCTTTGTACTCTTTAGATGTAGGCCTACAATAAACGTATAAAATGTTCAGTGTTTTAATATGTAAATACACGTTTCCTTTTTTGAGCCAGTGATACTAGGACCCGATGTAAACGATGAGATTTCCCTTTCTTGAGCGGTGTGCTATTTTTAGCTTAGTCATTTTAGTGCCCCTGACCTCAAAAAAAAGCCCACCAGATCTATTGAGTTACAGGGGATTTCAAAGGCGACAGCTCAATCACTGCATTGAGTTCCCTCAGCACTTCTCCCCTGTAATCCCAGCCAGTCAAGCTCCCAGCCAGACTAAAGCCTGTCTGTGCTGATGAGAGCTGAAAGGCTCAGGTAATGCCCTCCGGCTAGAGACTGGATTCCCGGTTGCATGTGAGCTCTGGAGATGTGGTTGAAGTTCAAGAGAAACTATCTTAGGAACTTTGGGCCTTCGTTTTTCACTGTGCTGTTATTACGTAATTGTCTGAATGCAGATACTTAAACTATCGCAGTTATTTGAGATCGTATTACTTACACTTATTTACATCAAAGAAAGCAGTTTAGTAACACTAGGCTACATGATACCGACTTCAGCCTTTCATGACATAAACGTTTATGGACATTTTATAAAGGCTTGTTCCAACACTCTGCCAATTGTAAAAACTGGCAAATCAGTCTTTTCCTGAAAGCCGATCCTTGTTAGAATAATAATCAAGGTTTGTGTCAGTTCATATGAAGCTCAGGTTGGTGTCGTGTTGCTTTATGAATGTTGTTTAGTTAAGTGTTATTACTGCATTTTTATCTGTTGTAATGGGGCAAATACATACAAATAAATGGTAGAAATAAAAAACAATGCATTTACTGAGACACATCATAGGCTTCACAAAAAAATCATGGTTCTAAGTCCTGATTGGTGCTTAAAAACCTTTAGAGGGCAGCACTGAGTGATGTTTGTTTATCTACGTTCAGGCTGTGTCTGTCGCCATTTTAAAGCTATTAAACAATGCAAACTTAGGAGAGATCTTGCCACTTTAGACTTGTACTTCAGTAGTTGTGTTAAACTAAACAAGAAATGCAATTACATTGTTTGTTCATATGACAGTTTTCATGATCTTGATCATGACGGACCTATTTTTTGAATGCCGTTAATGATAAAAAGTGGAAAGAACTCCAGAGCATCTTTCCTTGATGGCTTTCCCTCTAGAAAATTGGTGACGTAATAATTTTGCCCATTTGGGCTATAAAAACTAGAAATATATTCTGTGGGTAGATCATTTGTTATCTATGGTACATTTTATTGAGTTGCCAGTTTATTAGTAGCTACCATCAGTGTGCGTCTTATCAGAAACACCTTCCTTATAGTTGCGTAGGTTTAGTCTTTTTACTGTTGCTGTACAAATTATCAGCCACCCTGGACAGCACTTATGGGACGCCCGAGGTTTTGAGGCTGCTTAACTGCAACCACTAAGGAAAAAGGCTTGAGTATTTTTATTTGATGTTTTATTTCACTAAAACATGAAGTATAAAACAGAACCAGCTTGTGGTGTCCAGAGGGAAACTGTTTGCTGCTTTTGTGCCTTAAAGTAGCCTAGAATTGTTTTCATCATTTATGTATCGTATATCAACAATCTGACTGGTCACTGCTCACATCGTTTGCATAGTATAGTCGGAAGAAGATCGCAAAATGAGTAAGCTAAATGTGTATATTGCCATTATTTCACCACATTATAGTACTTACCGCTTGATATAAACTATATATATATATATATATATATATTTATATATATATATACAGCTTAGAAAAATAAAACCTTCCTGCGTCAACAGGTAGAAGTGTATCAGTCACAGCTCTTTCTCTGGGATTCACACCTGTGACTGCTGAACAATTTGGCAACTGAAAATAACCAGTTTCGGGGTTGTCAGGTGTCAGGCGTTCAGAAATTGACCACTTGTGAAGGCCCAGAACACGACTAACATAAATTATCAAGAAAAAAGGAAAGCATAAGCCAAAATCGGACCCAGTATCAGAAAACGTAATTATCCCCAGAGGTAATTGCTTATGGTACGACACCCAGAGACAGAGACAGGAACAATATAAAATATAAAGTCTGCACGAATCCAATAAAAAAAAAGTCTGTACTTTATTTATAGAAATGCTGGGGTACTAATACTATAGATAAGGAACAGCTGCAGGGGAACTAGGGGTCCATAACACACAGGCAGCTCACATATCACACTATTTGTGTTACTATTGGTCTGAAATTGCAATTACAGACTCCAGTTCTTAGAGACAACAATTCACTCTTCTGTACTTCATAGCCTGTATTATAGTGAGTGAAATGCATTTCACACCGTCATCGCCCCAGGAGCTCCATGCTGGTGCGTCCCTGATCAGAACAATATAAATGAACAGTAGAAGTTCCTCTGGTGCCTGTTATGTTTTATCATTTGACTGATTCCTGAAACGTCACCCCTTCCTCTGTCATCAGTCCTGTCAGTGCTGGGTCTAACATCTCTCTCCAGCGGCCCTTCATCCCTCCCTGTTGTGTGTAGCGCTGGAGAAAGTGTTCTGAACAGTCTTAACCAGTCGAGGAGAGTAACGTGGCCGTGGTTTTGGCTTGGTGTTTGGCTGCTCGGTGTGGTGTGTGCAGGTGATTTACTACGAGCTGGGGTTTGTGGTGTGTGCGGCGCTGGGGCTGCTGTTCGCCGTGCTGCTGCCGCTGGTGGGCCTGCTCTTCTGCTTGTGCCGCTGCTGCGATAACTGCGGAGGGGAGATGCACCAGAGACAGAGGAAGAACGCCGACTGCCAGAGAGGACTGCTCACCACACTCCTCCTCACCACCACCTTCGTCATCACGTAAGTGTGTGTGTGTGTGTGTGTGTGTGTGCGCGTGTACGCGCTTGTTTTCATGCATTTTCAATACAAACATGTCCTGACTTGCACAGGAAAACAGGAGCACTCTATAAAATTGAATGAGCAGTGAAAGAACACACTTCTTATGAAACCCCTATGTTGTGTTGATCATGGTAAAATCCCAAACAAGAAGGTTTCTGTCCTCACAGTGCTCTGCATGTGTCTACATCTGTCTGTGACTATATAATACAAGGTATCAAGCAAACATATTATACCTAAACATTTAGAGTGTATCAAGAAATCTAGTGGACATTTGGTCTCTACTACTGTGGACAGGTCTGGGTAGTTTGTTATATAGAATGACAAACTGCACAATGAATAATTCAGAATATTATAATGATGTAAAAATGTAGAATACATGCATGTAGAGTACACACACGAACACACACACACACACACACACACACACACACACATATATATATATATATATATATATATATATATGGGACATTGTTAGTACATTTAATAGTATATATTAAGACAACACATGTGTGTGTGTCAGATCAGATGAGATTTATCATTAGATCAGATGAGTTTTATCTTTGAATTACATTTCAAGCAGTTCTCTGTGTTTTTAGGACTTCCGGAGCTTTAGTGAGTTTGTTTTGCTGGGAAACCACTTGGTCATGTCCATCATTCTTCCTCATCTTTTATCGCTCTGTTGGTTTTTCAGTCCGTCCCTGTTTCTCACGAGTCCATGCGTCTGATTTGAACATCAAGAAATGACGAAAATATTTCACGGTTTTCTGCAGAAGCCAACACTTTATCAAACTAAAGTCAGAATACAGTTTTAAGGAATTCACTTGTAAAGAATTTCTGTGCGTCAAAGGCCCACGAGTGAGAAATAATTCATCTCTGATTACACCATGCTGGAAATAACTGAGACTTCTAAAGGTTGAACGTCCCGGATCCCACCTGAACAGTAGCCTGAAATTCCCCCTCGCAGGGCTCTGCAGAACCTGATCCCACCGTTACGTAGTCCAGCTCAGTGGCACGACTGTGCATTATATTCCAGCGTAGTTGAGACCCACAGTCCTCAAGGGCTGCGTATATGGGGGGCGGCGGCAGAAAACAGAACAGTGTGTGTTTGATGTTCCTTTGCTTTATGACTTCAACTGGCAGCCTCTTTATTAGAGATTCCACAGTCCAGGCCCGGCTGCCCGGAAACAGGGAGCTGAACATATTAAATCTCCAGAGCCAGGAGGCACCTCGGCACTCCAGCTCTAATGAAGCTATTACAGTGACGGGGACAGAGAGGCTACCCGGTGCGCTCCCCTCATCAGGGCTACATTACAGAGATGGGGGGGAGCTCAACAGCAGTTAGAGAATGTCAAGCACCTGCTAGCTCTCAGCCGTCCAGACTGAACACAGCACAGCAGCCACACAGTGCAGCTCAAAAGGCCATTGTTGAACGCGTAGTCCATTTGGATGGTCATGGATGAGCTCTTGGCTTCAAGCAGTTCCAAGAACGGGCTTCACCCAGTGACATGCACTCCAAAGAATTTAATTTTATCGAGTCTGTCCTAATGTATCACCCGAGATTTTGCTTTTGTCCTCTTTATCTCTATAAAAGTGTTTGGGCAGTGTGCATTCCCATGTTGGCCACAGTAAAATGGATCAGCATGTGGAACTGGAGCTTTCTTTGTGCTACACTCCAGAAAAAGTATCTCAAAGGGTAGCTTTATTGTTGGATACATTGTGATAGAAGCAGAACTCCCGTTGCTATCGGGTTACACATCAAGCTCATTATTGCTTTCACAAGCAGCATGAAATCACTAAACCGGTCACTTATGTGTGGTATTAGTATGTGAACCACTGTGATGATCGATTGGTGTCCTAGCTACAGATTTCTTTCCCTTTTCTTTTTTTATTAGATATTATTCTTATGTGTGATTCTTTGAAGTTTCAACTCCTGAACTGATTTATGACACTCTCTGTCCTCTTTACACTTTTGCAAACTGGAAAGCAGCCCATTGTACCCCCACAAAGTCGCAGTTTAGAGTTTGCGGCTTCAATTGTTTTAATTGAACTGATAATTGTTTGCAGAAACCCCCACAAATTCGCTGAAACCGCAGAAATACGTGGCAATATATCCGTGCTTTTTTGTGGCAATATAAAATTTTCATGCATTTTAGTGCTAAATTATTAAGAAAAACATAATTTTGTAACATAAATATTAACGTAAATTCAGCTGAATTTCCATAAAAAATATAACTTTTACAATTTTTTTGTGCTGTCAAGAGAACACAAAGCAACCATATACGAAAGCGAGTCTTGGGATGGTGAAATACCGCTGTACTCAGAGGCGGGAGGTTTGAAAGTAGCCAATCCGAGAGCGTTATTCATTTCTCCTTTTTGCTGATTGGCTGCATTTTTTAAAGGTAATGTTAAGCTGAGTTTAAAATGAAATTAAAGTGTTTTGGGGGCTGATTTATGGCTTACATTATAAAAATAGGCATTTTTAGGCAATTTTTTACCACATCACAAATTCACGTTAATTCGCAGGTGCTCTTGGAACGTAACCCTTGTGAAATACAGATATATATACATGTTTAGACAGATATAAATTGATAGATTTTTCAGTTTGTGACACGTTTGGTTGATCATTAACTTGATCAAAATTGCAGCTTTATAGCTGTAGTACTCTGTGTTCTTCACATAATAGATAAATGTGTTAATGTCAGCGAGAAATCACTTTATCAGTTCATTTTAAGGCCGAAAAGACCACAGTTTGCCTTGGCGTTTTGACGCGTTAAGGCCGGGTTATTTTTCCTGAGCTGTGGCGTATTTGTTTTGCTGAGCAATGTCTGGCGAAATATGCTGGTCTTTTTTTTCCCACTCCTGTCTTTGAATCCTTTTGTGTGCTCGCCTGTCTATTTCTTAGTCTCATGGGCACCCTTCTTTCTTTCTTTCTTGTCTGTGTCCTCATTCTCTTTCCCTTGCCTATTTTCACTCACTCTAGGGCCTCTGCGCCGCTCTCCTTGAAAATAGTGGGAACAATTTATACGAGCTGAATAATTAAAGATGCGGCCCAGTTAGCATCCACGAATGATGTCCTATTAGTGCCATCGCGCCTGTAAAAGAAAAGGGGCGTTTCTCAGGGAGGCTGTCAGCACGCAGGGACACACGGCGCTCTGATGGTCAGGCCTCACATGAGGCTTTAGGCACCAATGCTTTTATTTTTAGCTGTTTATTCCAACGCAGCATGAAGTATCAGCTCTGCAAGATGCTCTCGCCAGAGACCGTCTGCGTGCTTCTCTCGTTTAATCCATTATTCGGAAGCTAGCCGCGAGCAGTGGAGTGTAATTTGACTTTGCGTTATGTGCTTAATGCATTAATTTGAATAAAGACAGTGTTGCTGTTTGCTGTGCTGTGCTGCAAGTCATCCAAAGCTAGTAGCGATCTAGACGGGATGAAGTTTCGGAGGGGAAATGTCGCGTTAGCGTACGTATCAGCGAACCAAAGCCAGGCTAAATTACGTACAAACACTCCAAATGTCAAATGTATGCTAAACCATATTTTACATCTCACAAAGCCAAGATACACATAACTCTCCATCCAGCATATTTTTGCCATGTTTGCAACATGTTATGCTCGCTCATCTTATTTATGTTTCATCCATATTTGGATGAGATTTGAGGATAAATGTAATTATTTATAATTAATACACAGCTTCCCATTCTTGTCTTCATTCAGTAGGACTATAATTCATTTATAGTGTATAATATAATAATATGCTATATGTATATAAAATTGCTTGGTAATATCTTAGGTAATAGATCTTACAGGTGTAATCAACCCTGACCCCGTCCCTAATTCTAACCCCAACGTTAACCTCAACCCAAAAACCAAACCTAACCATCCCCCAGCCCTAACCCTAACCCTAGTACTAATCCTACTCCTAACCCTGACACTGTTGAGAATCACCATAGTTGACTGTGTATAAAGTGAACATCTGTGGATCATCTGTACTGATGTTACCTCAGAAAAGTAGCGAGTGGCACAGATTCATGCTGGAAGCACAACAAATGGTAAATTGATGGTCATCATACGGCAAAACAGCCCCTTATATGGAAGTTCTCCCAGTTTGTGTTGGTGTTCGAGCCGTCAGACGTCATGCTGAGCTTTGTTTGGTGTTCCTGTGTCACGTAGAACAAATGTTAAAAAATCATGTAATAATAATAACCACTACTGGGGTTTTAAAAATGGCATCGCAGGCAAATGAACATAAAGAACAAAAATGAACAAATTTCTTATATTTTAGGTCTTAGAAACAAACAGAGAAAACAAGAACCCGGGAGAACTTTCAGGATAGTCTCCGCCCCCAAGTGGGTGGGGAAAACCAGCAGAGGGAGGGGCTTCGGAGAGCGGCCGAGCGGCGGCGCGCCGAGAGAAAGAGTAGAAAACGCCGAGAGCGTTGGAGAACAAATACCGGTTCTAGACTGTTTTACACTGTTTACTGAAATCAGAGTTTACTGATACACTCTGAGTTCTGAGGGTAAACACCGGTTCTAGACTGTTTT
>JBBIGA010101760.1:0-10933 GCA_037576975.1 Alestes dentex | reverse complement strand
AGGGAACACTGCTGTTAAAAGCTCCTTATTTAAACGTTTGCAGACCAAATGTTCTTGCACTTTTGTTCATATAGCAGTACTTCTGCTATACAGTACTTATTTATACAGTAACAAACATGTGCCATGAAGAACTATTGAATTAATGATAAATCCTCTATCCTTTACAGAGAGGACACTGCAGCACCAGAAAGCCGCCCAAATAGCAGACACTCGAGCTTCCGCTCTGTTATGGGCTACCGCACACATCAGGGGGTCTACAGCTCGGTAAGGAGCGGCCAGCCCAACAGGGCGGCGGCAGGCCCCAGCAGCATCTACACTGACCGCAGTTACGTGCCCCCTCAATCCGCCTCGCCAGGCAGTGACTACAAACCCCCACTCAGCTATGACAGCACATATGGATATGCTGTATAGTATCGGCAAGCAGCCTGAATGCTGAATGTGGAATGGCACTTGGACAGAATAACACATACATAATGGTACTGGTTTGGTCCTAGGCCAAGAAAAAGCTGCTCAGAGAGTCGAATGACTCCTGCTCTTAGCTTAGCAGGTGATATTTATAAATATTGATGAAGCTATTTTGTGTTTGCGTGTGTGAAATGTATTGTGTGTGTCTGAGAGAGTGAAAGAGAGATATTTTAGAGTTACTAACCTGTACTGAAATTTTTCTAATTGTATTTTCTAAGGAATTGAAATCTATTTTATTATTGAAAATATCTTTTTGAGGGGTTACAAGGACTTTTTGAAAAATAAAACTAGCTTTTAGTTATTCAGATAAATAGTTATCCTGACATTGTTGTCTCACCAATTTACCATAAGGAAAGCATGTAATATGGCATTTGTGCAAATGGTTGGGAAAAACTCTTAAAAGCGTGATGTTTGCAAATTTATTGAGAATGCAGGATGTTTCAGTACTAGTAGATCAAAAGACACTTGCCCTGGTTCCAATTCTTTGTATGGTATGAGCTTTGTCATAACTTTTATACTGGTGTGCCACAAATGAGTGCAGATAATGCAACACACAAACAGTGCAAAACCAGTGCAATCCCTCACCCCCTGCTGTGAAAAGCACGATATAAATTGCAGTTGTAGGTCCAAGACGTGGTCAGAGGCAGGGTGGAAGGAACAGCTGGTTTCTTAGCCATCTGCTGTTGGCCTATCATGGACATGAGTCAGCTTGCCATGCTTCTGTTTCGTCTCTCACTGCCTGCGGTGCTGCCTCCCACAGACATCTGTATCAGGCGATCTCAGGACCTAGTCCTTCCAACAACCTGGGAGGTTCTGCAGCTTCTTTGCTGACACTGACAGTGTGGATTGCTGTTCTATTTGCCAGCACTGTTGTAGATGTAAGCACCAGTTTCAGATTTAGAATGTTTTGAAAACATTCAGCACTATTTTCGCATCCAGGAAAGCCACTTCCTGCACACATGTACTCGCCTTGATCTAGTTTTAATGTTATAAATCAATAATGACCTCTATCTGTATATTCAGCTCTGTTTCCACTATTTTGAAAAATGTTAGTTTAACTTCAGTTTCTAAATGTGGCTCTGATAAGAAGTGACAGGACATCCTCTGATAATCACAAAATAGGTTTACTTAAATTTGTTTCACTGGGGAGGGTCATCAGAAATTTTAATTACATCATGTTGTTCCTTTTTGACCATATAGCTGACTACTTCTCTTACTACCACACTCTTCACTCCAAAGTCTTTTGTAATTATAATGCAGTGCAATATTGCCCCCAAGCTGCAGTAAGGATTAAATGTAAAGAGAATAGAAAGCTTATTTGGCCATTGTGTTTAGCATCACAGGGGAGTGAAAAATCTAGAAGAATAATGTCAGATCTTCAAACAAAAACAACACAAATGAAACAACCCAAATAAAAATTGTATTTCTTGAAGGAAAGAGGTTATCAAACACCAAGAGCCCATGTGTGCAAAAGTAAGTGCCCCCTTAGTCACTCAACTGACCTGTGAACCAAATTTAGTTTTTAACTACCACACACCCTGCATCACAGTCAAACTAAACTCTGGAAGAAACGACAAAGAAAGTTATTGAAATATCAGCCTGGTCACAAAACCTTTCATAAAGTGCTGGGACAGTGAACCACGCCCCACACACACATTGCTAAATGAAGAAAAAATTTTCCACTGATCTATCAATGTGAAACAATGTGAAGATGTCGCTGCTAAATGTGCCACAACCAGTTATTAAGTTAAGGAGGGAAATCACTTTATTCACTATGGTGATGTAGGTTTTGCAACATTTTCCTTAAATAAATGAAATGACCATTAAAGACCTGCTTGTGTTCTCCTTGTCTTGTGTTCCATTTTGTGTGAAGATCTAGAGCTGTTTTATGTGACAAATGTGAAATTGGGAGAAAATACTTTTTCTTGGTACTGTTAGGGGTGGTCCTTCTATAAGTCAAAGTTAAAGTAAACTTTTTTTTCATCTCAGCCATTTACATTTATGCAGTGAGATTAGATGGTGTGGCTCTATATTTTACAGAGTACAAAAAAGACACTTAGAATAGACACATATAAATAAACTATAAATATAAACTCTTGAGGTAAAAATGTGCAAGGGTACAAGGGTCCTTTTTTAGTACAAGGGTCCTTTTTCACATCCAAGAATTGTTCAAATATTGCATCAGCAGTCAAGTGGAGAAAAAAAAAGAATACTGGAATGTACTTGGGTGCTTATATGTATAAATGAACAGCAGCAGTTCAATTAAAAATGCAATCAATCTGTAGAAAACACAATAACTGAGACAATATTTGAGTACAAATATAACATGGAGTTGTTTTGTGTGTGTAACCACATGTGCATCATAAAAAGTGATGTGTAGAGTACAATGTTGGAAGAATTGAGTCTCTTTACAGTTCAGGTTTGTGTGCGTGGGAAGGGGGGAAATGTGTTGGTGTCAATAAATTTTTCACCCCAGTATTTATAGACACTGAGCGGTGAAGTGTAAATACACAGCTTACAGAAGCTTACTGTGTGTGTGTGTGTGTGTGTGTGTGTGTGTGTGTGTGTGTGTGTGTGTGCTGTTCATGTTCTATTATGGATTATAGACAGGAAAGATGCCTGGTAAGCAAAGCAGTGGCACCACCTCAGATTTGACTCACATTATTTGAATATATTAAAAGAAAATGAAATCAAGACAGTGGACAACCTAAGCTATGCTTAACTTGCAGTTTACAGTTACAGAGTGTAGTTAATCTCTGTATCATTTGTTAGACCCATTTGCCCTGTTTATCAGTGATAAGGACCCCCACAGGACCACTCTGATGCACTATGTGTTTTACACAGGACTGATGGGATTTGTAAACACCTCAGTGTCACTATTGGGTTGAGAATAGTTCACCAATCAAAACTATCCATTCAACAGTGTCCTGCGTCCAGAAACTGACCACAGATGATGGACTAGTCGATGACTAACACAACCTGTGCAGCAACAGGTGAACTATCATCAATAACCACTGAACTATCATCAGGCAGCTGGGGGTTTAGAAGTTAGAAAGTTGCCCCTGTAATCAGAAGGTCATGAGTTCGAATCCCAGGACTGCCAGTGGCACCACTGAAGTATCCTTGAGCAAGGTACTGTCCCCACACACTGCTCCCTGGGTGCCATTGCCAGCTCCCCACTGCTTCACTCAGGTGAATGGATTAAATGCAGATGACTCAAGCAATTACCTCCCAGGATCAATACAGTATATAAAATTATTTTAAAAAGAATTATTTGCAAGGGTAGATGTGTCTAATAGAGTGGACAGTGAATGGACACAGTGTTGAAAAGTCCTCCAGCATTGCGTTGTCTGATCCACTCTGAGTGCAGCACATTTACTAACATGCCACCGCCGTGTCAGTACAGAATAATCCACAACCCAAATACCTGCACACTGGTGGTCCTTTGGGGGTCCTGACTACTGATGAGCAACGTAAAGAGAGCTAACAAATGATGCAGAGAAACAGATGGACTAGAGTCTGTAACTGTGAACTACAAAGTATAGCCATATGGTCAGTGGAGCTGAGACAGACAAGTAAGATCTATTTAATGAAGTGGCTCATCAGTGTGTACAGTACAGTGCAAAATTCTTGGGCACCTTATCAAATTGTTTACAATTTATCTTAACGTTGGGTTTTTGCCTGGATAAAAAAAAAAAAACATCATATTTGAATAAATACAAATAATTGAGTATATTTAAAGAGACAGAAACAGTTTGTATGTGTAAAAAACAAGAAAAAATGTTTTTTCAGACTTCATGTGCACTCCTAGGAGATTTAGTACATGGATGTTTGGATGTTTAGTGTTCGGATGATTAGAGGCAGCTGGTGGCCTAGTGGTTAGGGAGTTGCCCCTGCAATCAGAAGGTTAAATCACAGGACTGCTAGTGGCACCTCTAAAGTACCCCCAAACCCTGCTCCCCGGGTGCTTTTGCCCTGCTGCTTCACTCGGTGAATGCAGCAAAAGAATTTTTAAAGTTTGAAAAAAATGGTCACTTCAGTGTAAAGAGTTAAAACTGGGGCTAATTGCTGCTAAATTTACATAAGCATTATGTCATTTTTGTTTTGTTTTTTTCAGGTGAATACTATGCCCCCATTCAGTGCCAGTATCACATGTAAATGCATGTGTGTTGGGTGGTGGAGCCCCTTGAAAAAGCATTTAAATGCCAAATTTCACCTACCAAAGCCGGGGGTGGTCAAGTTGGCGGTTGATGCAAATTTGCCACATGTCCACAGTTTATGAAAATGTACTTTTAGCCCCTCATAGCCTTGGTACAAAATGTATAAATGCTGCTTGGTATAATGCTGCTTGAGTCTCTAGGCTAGGCAGTCTTTACTCTCAGATAGGCAGCAGATTATTTAAACCCTGAGGATGCTTTACATTCCTGAGAGCAAGGACATTTTTTTCTGCTTCATTTCGTCTATGAAGATGAAGAGGAATTAGGTGAAGAAGTTGCTAAAATTCAAACAAACCCAAGGTAATATTTTCTATCCCACAGGAACTTCTCACAGAGATAAATATACTCATTAAAAGATTATAAAACAAGAGCTCAGGTCCTATGATCTGATTGGCTCAGCTGCATTCAGGGCTATTATAAAATACTTAATATATGGCACATATGAACATTAAATCACTAAAGCCTCTGTGCTGAGAAAGAAAAAATCTTTGACTGCTATGCTGCTTCTACAGACCACCAGTTGAACTGTTAGATGAAGTAAGAATCTGGTTTTGTCATAACATCATAAGCTTGGTCTTATATGAGTGAAAAATCACGAGGCGCTGATGGAAATTAGTACTGCCATCTTATTGGTAATGTTTTAAGGAAAAACTACTTGTCAGACAAGTTTTTTTGCAAGATTCACTGCTGTCTTCTTATATGTTGAAAGTTATAATTTTCTTTTAATAACTTAAGTATTCAATGAGGGGCAACTGAAAGTCCTCCTAAAGCCCACGGTGGTTTGACAATAGTAACATTTTCTAAATCAACTACATTCCTTATGGTTATTAAAAATAAATTTTTTCTTGAAAGATACAGAAATCTAATCACTGGTTAGGTGGTTTCAGACACTCCCTTGTAATTCATGGCCCCTCTTGGCTTACTGTGTGTTGAGAAGTCACTAAGTTTCTGAAATCTCATCTATTTGTAACAGATACAAACAGCCGAGTCACCGATCATGCTGAGTTTTGGGAACAAGATAGGGATCTGGCTTGTGACTGGCTTTCTAGCCATCTTCACTCTCTTCTTCAACATCTACATCCTGTTGGTGAATCAACGGAACTGCAGAAAGAACCATTCACATCTGTGTCCAGGTGATACCATAGTGACGGGTATTTGTCTGGCTAGCATCAGCCATCAAATCCTCTCCTACTTCTGGATGACCATGGTGGAGATAGATGTATACTGCATGTATGACATGGTGGAATCCATTCTGTTTGTGTTAGTCACCTCCCTGAAGTTCTCAATCGTCTGGACCACTGCTTTCCTCACGTTCTTCTACAGCACCAAACTCGTGATCAAACCTATCCACTGCTACACACACATCCAGGACGTTATCCTCAAACATGTTCTGACTGTGCTGATCGTTATTTTTGTTTTTGGCTTTGCCACTTGCATGCCACTGTTGAAGATCCAGACGTATCAGAACAGCAGTGTAGGGAACATTGACTGTGGAGGAATCGTACTGGAGGGGGTTGTCGGGCGGAGCTACATCGTCTACCTTGTAGTCATTGCAGACTTTGTTCCAGGTATAGTGATGATCAAATGCAGCATCTCCATCTCATACCATCTGGCCATCCATCTCCAGCACATGAAGGAAAGCACCAACGGCGCTCACGCTCCCAAGCTGGGCACTCAGATGCGGGTCATCAGGATGAACCTCACCCAGGTGGTGGTGTTCTTGAGCTTTTTGGTTGTAGATGTTTATACTCAATCTAAAATAGTTTTGCAAAGTGAGAACGTTATAAGCTTGTCAGTTCTTTTCTCCACACTTTACACCACTGTCAGTGGATTCGTGCTTGTCTATGGAAAGAAGAGCTTCTGGAAAGAGTTTATTCAGTGGTACAACCTCTTTTTAGATGAGTACCCTTGTTTGAATAGCATGAAAATAGCAGAGAGAAATAACACAAAGCTCTATGTTCCCAAGCATTAAATTCAGTTTGCTGTAAAAAAAAAAAAAAAAAAAGGTCCATCATTGTATTTGTCTGTGCCTATAGTGATATGCTGAATGTACAAGAATGGACAAAAAAGTAGTTGCTTACATTATTTCTTTCTTATGTTTAAAAAGTCCTTGCTTTTTAAAAAATACAATTTTGAATTCAGTACATAAGCATGTACCGTTCACTCCCCAGTCCACATGGTCCACATATAAAATCAAGCTTCAAAAAACAGCCTAATTCAAAATCAGTGTCTTCATGTTGCAACAAAAAACAACATGTTTAGAAATGTCTACCTATTCAGCCAACAGCAGTTTAGACCAGGACAACTTAATAACAGTGCTTAAGTTAAAAGGATTTTGAATAAGGCATATTAAAGGACAGCCAATCAAAAGAAAGGTAGGTAACATGTACATATATCAGTCTTATGGGCACAGTAACCAAAGCAGTCTGTTTAATTCAAATGGATAACGATAGTTTGGACAATGATCAAGTAAAAACAAATGTTTCTTTTGGCACATAAACTAATATAAACACCATAAGTAAAAATAACTCAAGATAAATGTAGGATATTGGCTTTTAAATAACAGAAACAATGAAGTTAGGATTACAGTAGACTCTTCCTGTTAATTCTACTCCACTACCTTCGTGCTTCATGCCCAAGTAGAACTCAACAGAAACCCTTGTATGTTCCTGGACCACTTCAAGGAATACTGGGATGCATTCACTGACCAGTAAAATCCCAAAATCTTAATACCAATAGGTAAAATGTTGAAAATGCAAGAACTCTACTTAAAATGTGCACCCAGTTTGTGGAAGAGAGGGATACAATGAACAGGAATTATATCAAGAGATCAGTGTAATACTTACCTGACAGGACGGATGCTGATATAAAGCAAAAGGTCCTAACTAAGTATTAAAAAGCAAACTTTTTTCCCCCGAAATCCTTTAGCAAAATCGCAAACAGAATACCAAAAACACCGTGTTCCATCTGATACAACTCGGTCAGCCGTGACCAAAACAGACAAAACAGAAAACAGTCCTTGACTCTTTAAGATCTTCTTACTGAGTACGGCTTAACCTGCCTGGGTTGTAACCTTAAGACCCTTTAGCAACTAAAGAAAGATTAATGACTTATAAGACCCACATTTTTTATACATCTTCATTCAGAGCACATTCAGTTCAGTCTCCTTTATGTCATTCGTGAAAAGCAGTAAAGTTTGAAAACATGCTACTAGATCTGCTTTCAAAACAGAAAGAACCAGCAAGGTTTTAAACTGCCATGAAATGATAAATACATCCTTCAGCAGCTGACACAGGGCCTCCAAGAGCTTGAACTGAGAACTCTTTTGATAATGTAGTTTAAATGTTTGGTAGAACAAGTAGTTCTCCTCTTGCATGTTTCTTCCTCAAACAATACAGGCCAGATAAGATGTGTATTCTCTTAACGAAGTGACAGAATAGAAGAACTAATACACATTTAAACACTGGCAAAAATGTTTCTTGGATGGTTGGAAGATCTTGAATTTCACTGAACGAACTATTAGCAATTATTTATTACAGGAGACAGTTAAGCCTAGTCTTAATCCAGGGATTTTTATAGTCAGTGTAAATTATTCCAGCCAGAATGTTGGGGGTTTTTTTTCATTTATTTGTGTATTTAGTCCACCTACTCTCTATTTATGCTCATTGTCCATTTTATCAGTTCAGCCAATCTTATACAAGCACTTTGTAGTTCAGACTTGCAGACTGTAGTCCATCTCTTTCCCTGCATCATTCCTTTGCTCCTTTACCCTGTTCATCAACGAGGACCCCAGTGGGTGAACAAATATAATTTGGGTGGTGGATCATTCTCAGCACAGCAATGATGGCATGTCAGGGTGTGTGTGTGTGTGCGTGCGTGTGTGTGTGTGTGTGTGTGTGTGTGTGTAGTGTGTATGTGTGTTTGTGTGTGTATGTGTGTGGGCATGTGTTTGTGTGTGAGTACAGCAATGTTGCAGGAGTATTTTACATCTGCAAAGTGGACCAGGTTATATGTGTCTAATCAAGCAGTCAGTAACTGTTTTAAATGCATGGTGCACAGATTTTGATCCTCTCTGTACAGCACACACACACACACACACACACACACACACTAACATGTCTTCTAACATGCCACTATCATGTCAGTGTCACTGCTGTGCTGAAAATCAGTCTTGTGATAATGTGGGGGTTTTGACCTCTGATGAATGGGGTAAACAAATGATGCAGAGAAGCAAGTGGGCTACTGTAAATTGTATTCAGGACAACTGACTAGATCCGATCAACCCAGGCTGTGAAGATAGAGGCTCTGTTTGTGTGTATGGCGGTGGGGTGAATCAAACACCTCTTCAGACACAGAATGAGTCTCTACAGTTCTCTGGCCAGCGGGGATGGAGTGATGGAAAAAAGCTTTGATCTCCTGACTTCAACTCCTCCAAGCATGTATTTCCAATTTCTACCAGAGCAAAAAAGTCAGAGCTCAATAGAGCCATCTGTACTGCATTTGCTCTGCAGAGTACATCAGATATCTATAAGCACAATTCATTCAGTCCTCATCATTTAGCAGCAGGTTTAAATAGTCTCTCAGTGAAACACTATTTACACAAGCGTGTCCTTCAAAAAGATTATCTAATTCACCTGAAATTACATGAAGCACTGACTCTCAATCATTATCTCTGTCCTCCTAAAATCTGAAATTTACTAACCTTTATAGGAAAGCCTTTTATTGGTTTTCCTTTTAAACTAAAGAAGTGTGTTTCCTGAAGAAAATGCAGAGAGATTACACCATTTAAGCAATTTCCCAGTGGTTGCATAAGTGTTGCAAAACAGTTATTATGATAGGTGGTTCTTAGGGCACTGCAAAGTAGTAGCAAGTGGCTGCTATTAAGTGATTGCTATGATATCCCATGTAGTTGCTAGGGCACTGCAAGGAGGTCGCTATAGCGTCCTAGTTGGTTCTAACCAATTGCTATGATGTCTCTGGGATCTAGGACGTTGTGGTTGCAATGGGCTCCTATATGATATTTTATCTGATATTTTTGCACTGGTATTAAAGGCTCCTGCAGTCACATTTTCTGAATGATGTACCAGAAACTAGAATATCACACCAGTGCTCCAAAGAACACATTAGAGGTGCAATATAGTGTATGTGCAGAAGCATTCAGACCCCTCTCTGAATACAGTTACTTTATGGTGCACCTACTGGCGACACAGGCCTTCAATTATGCCCAGATTGCACAGTCCAGTGGTTTTGCCCGGAGAAGCCACACCATGCCCTGCCTAAGGTCACCATGCCTAGTGCCAAACGATGACTAAAGGGACATAACCCCCCCTCACCCCCACCCCCCATCCCTACCCCCAGTAGAACTAGTTCCTCTGTAGTGGCGAAGCACTATCAATAACTTTGAGATGTGTTAGGGTGATGGAGTGATTCAGAACTCATCATGCACGATCAGTACCTGACTACACTAATGCTTTTGAGGCTAAATGCAATCCAATCGTCACATCAGTGTTCCAACATCTAGTGTAAACCCTTCCCAGAAGAGCAGAGGCTGTTGCTGCAGTAAAGGGGAAAACAAGCTTCCTGTTAATACCATCGACTTCAGAGGAGGTGCTTGTGTCTACAAACATTTGGACATGTGATCGCTTGTGTCCACAAGAAGCTTAAAATGCAAATAAATAAATAGATACATCAGTGAGTGGCTGATGACAGAGGTTTAAAAGAATTAATAAAATGGAATGATCTGCTGAAATATTCATTTCTGTCGCTGGTACTGGTGCAGTTGGATTAATTAAGGCATTTCTACACTGCTTCATGAGCTAAACCTTTGCTTTAGAAATTAAGCTTTTATTTAACATTAAACTCACTTTAAAATGGTCAGATTACAAGTAGTGATTGTTACTCCCTGTAGAGTTTAAATATTTACACATTATGGAATTCATGAATTAATTATTCACATAGAATGCCACAAACGTAGGCTGAATTTAAACACGTATTCACAAGCAATACAAAATGACTGGGGTCTTTGTTATTAATTTTGGCATTAAAGCCCTACTCATTTGCTAGGGGAACTTTTACTGTTTAAACAGTCATCGTTACCTTTTACTGTTTAAACAGTCTTTGTTATAAATAAATAAATAAGGATTACATCCCAAATGAAAGTAAACATTCTTTTTATCATACGTGAACACACCACAGCACACAGTGTGAACAGCATGAAATTCTTCCTCTGCATTTAACCCATTCACCAAGTG
>JBBIGA010101730.1:0-10933 GCA_037576975.1 Alestes dentex | reverse complement strand
CCGTTTCCTGTTTATATACCCGGTGACGCGCTCATTTCCTATGACCTTTGCGTGACACCTGACCTGTGCATGTGACAATGTGTCAATGTAACATCCTCATGAATCCAGCATAACAGTTCACAGAACATCACACTGCCTTCTACTTTGAGTAAATTACATCTATGTGATGCAAGTAAAATGTAATTCATCAAACCAGTCCACCTTCTTCCATTACTCTTGGTCCAGTTGTGATGCTCACGTGACCATTGTTGGTGCTTTCAGCAGTGGACAAGGCTTAGCATGGGCACTCTGTTGTGCAGCTACAAAGCAACCTGTGATGCAATGTGTGTTCTGGCACCTTTCTGTCATTGCCAGAATTAACTTTTCCACCTATTTTTGCTACAGTATCTCTTCTGTGGGATTGGAACAGATGGGCTAGCTTTTGCTCCCCAGGTGGATCAGTGAGCCTTGAGCACCCATAACCCAGTTGTCAGTTTACTAGTTGTCCTTCCTTGGACTACTCTTGGTAGGTACTGATCATTGCATACTGGGCATACCCTAATCCAGGTTTCTTGCCATCACAGTTTGGCCCTTTTCAAAGCTGCTCTGATCCTTTCGCTTGCCCAGTTTTCCAAAATATCTGAACTGATTGTTCACTAGGTGATAAATATATCCCAGTCTTTTGGCCTACCTGTTTAAAACTACTTGTTACATCATGACATATGATGACAATTATGATCGTTTACATATATGATTTAAAAAAACAGCCTTCAAGAGATACATGCCCTTTGCTGTGGTGGTACCCTCAAGGATATATTTTCAGTTAGGAAACAATTTAAAGTAATAGTAGTAGTAATATACTGTTAGTTTACTTCAGGATTTTTATTTTACATTTCTTATGTAAAAAATGTTATGTTAGGTAAACAAATGTTTATGCACCTTTACTCTGGGACACTGAATGTAGTCTGTCCTTAAGACACATTTTATATACATAGTCAGACCGAATACATTTTGTATACCTTAAAGGATTAAGGCCATACTTTGTTGTCTGTTTTAAAATTGAAAAATGAAAACTATAATTACCATCTTTGTTCTTCTACTAGGCATCCAAGTGCTAGGCCCCTCTGGTCCTCTGACAGTGCAGCCGGGTGGCTCAGTGATGCTTCCCTGTTACGTTAAAACTCCCATACCACTGAAGGAACTAGAAGTGGAGTGGAAAAGATCAGGCTCTGAAAGTTTGGTGCATTTATTCCAAGATGGAAAAAGTCAACCAGAGTTGCAGGACCAGGCTTACAGAGGAAGAGCCAGTTTCTTTACTGAGGAGGTCATCCATGGAAACTTCTCTCTTCTGCTTACAAATCTAAAAATCAAAGATGCAGGGGTTTACAAGTGTTCTGTTTACAGACGTCTGGAAAGTGGTCAAACTTTGGTTGAAATAAAGGAGATGGGTGAGTATAACAATCTTAATTTTACCATTTTTGGCACACCTCTATTTAGTATGTTGTGCCTCTCTTTACCAACATAGGAGTAACTGAGAATGCAGATCAAGCAATCACAAACTACTCCTGAATACAGAAACTTTCTATATCTTCCAAAGTCTGTGGTCCTCTTTTTTGACCTATCTGTGGTCACTGAACCTTTTTTGTGTGGGTGTATGTTTTGATTATTGTCCAACTGGCGTTTTACTTTGTAGCAAAAAAGTCCCAGATTAAAACAATTGTATTTAACATTCTGGCTTTGTAAAACATACTTTTAAAAAACTTAAATGAAATTATTGTAATTAAAGGCACATGTTTTTTTTTTAATCAAACGCACAAGTACAGGAACATATAATGGAATCACTCTATGATTACAAATAAATAATGAAATCATAAAAAAAAATCACTATTAGTATTAGGTACTTTCTCGTACAGCAGTTGACAGATCAACATTGCAGGATAGAGCCTTGTCATGGGCCATGGCTCGGTGGCAATATGCATCATCCTCATCAAATGACTTCTTTGTCACAAACATACTTTCAATTGATGCAATGAGAAAAGTGTCCAAAATTTCAGTGAACAGCTGTGCATTGACTGTAGTGGTGATGACTGCCATTTGCCCTGGTCCTTTGCCTGACATGCAGCCCCATATCATCAACGACTGCGGAAATTTCCTGGTTTTCTTCAGGCAGTCATCTTTATATGGTTCATTTGGATGTCACCAAACAAAAGTTCCAGCATCATCTCCTTGGCCAGTGTGAGTGGAGATTCATCACTGAATACCATTTTCATCTAATCATCCACAGTCCATGACTGCTTCTCTTTGTAAGTTTTTTTTCTTCTTTCTTTGTGACCTTTTTTTCTTTCAACAGCTTGTTGCAAGCACTCTCTTAACTGCAGACTAATTTGTATAATTAGACTGGTGCTGGTATTAGCCCTATATGTTTGTGACACTATATGTGTCACTTGCCTTTGCCTGTAGCCATAGTGCTCGGTGTCTTATGCATGCTCGAAAAACCAGCAGACAAAAATGATTATCAACTAATCTAGTGGGTGGGGGCTCGACAGATGAGGGGCAGCTCTATGCAAATTTCCCTGTTCTGACGTAACAATGGGGGAGCCATCCAAACGGCTCGTAGAAGCATGTGATTCCTGACACCAAAATCTTTCAATTGGTTCACAGAAAACGGATGAGTGGTGTTTTTTTTTGCGCTTGGAGTGTTTTACAGGAGCAGTAGAGACCCAAATGGAAATACAAGGGATGCAAAAAGTGAGTTTTGCATAATATGTCCTCTTTAAGTTTTTGAGGTATGTTTTACAAAGCCAGAATACTCAGCTGTTAAATACAGTTGTTTTGTGTCATATCTGTGATTTTGTTTTTTTGCTACAAAGTAAAACACCCGAATGAAGAGCCTCCAAGAGCAGTGATTCCATATTTTTGCCTGGGGTTGTATTTGTTTTAGACCCATAGCCATTTATTTCTGTAGATCTACACACTTCTGTCTCATTTCTTCTGTGCATTCTGTGAATTCAGTCTCTGTCTCACCTCACATTTTACCTCTGTGAAAAAGGAATTCATAGATGCACACTTAAGAGGACTTGAATGTATAGGAGGATTCAAAATAAAAAATAAACGGCAACATGTTTAAGTTATATTTTGATCATAAAAAGCTAGGAGCGCCAATATTTATTTCTGTTAAAAGTTTGCTGTATTTTGTACTTGGATTTACTGTCTGTTTAATCCTAAACCCCTACCATACAGGTACACTTTATAGGATTATGGTTACAGAATGTAGCAGCTGCTTTGCAACCTACCTCATTCATCATCTGTCAGTTTCTGACCACTGTTGACCAGATATTATTTGGTTGGAGAACCATTCTTAGCAGTGACACTATCATGGTAGTGTGTGTAATCCCAACTGTGCTGTTGGGACAGGATAGCTAACACAGAAAAACATGAGTGCTTGCAAAAACAAAAAAAAAACTGGTGCCTGCATTTTTGCACAGGCGGCCCACCAGTCAGACACCATCCACCAGTACGCTGCTTTTCCAGTCCCCTTAAATATGCGTACCTACTGTACTATTCACACAAACAGTTCCATACATTTAACATGTCACTAACATGATGGGACAGTTAAATGAATGGTGTTCTAGTTTGTTTGGGAAGTTTAATGTACCAAATGAAAGTGCATGTTTAATGTACAACAGCACCAAACAACTTACTGTAGGTGGTGAGCTACTGCACAGATAGCAATACTAATAATTCATACCATATATACCCAAAGAGTGACTATCATACCACAACCTGACAAAATATACATTGGACAAATTTGTTGCCTGTTGTTGGAAATAAACAAGGAGGCATACATTCTAGCACAGTAGAGCGAAAGGTCTGTAGATTATTTTGCCTTTTTGCGTGTCTTTATCAATAATTTTACTAAAATTATGATGATCCGATATGAAACACTTGCACTTACAGCAGCATGGCCATGCTGACCAAATAACATTAACTAATTAACACTGAATTAACATTAAATTAACCAATCACATACCAAAGAACAAAAACTATGTTTGGCACTGACTGGCCACCAGTAATATGGTCTCATTTTGAAATGTTATACCTATGTTATCTTATTAGCATTTACAGTTAATCATCATCATGGCTTGGCACACACTACCTCCCTCCTTGTTAATGATGAAGCTACTCCATTCTTACTGCTTCAGCTACACTCCTGCTCACTTTGTACCTCTTTGAGTTCCCTGTTACAAACCTGTTCCTCTGCCTGCCAGTTACTATGGCCAGCCAACTTTCCTCCTTTGGAGTTCCGTCTGATTCTGCACATGTTGGGTGCTGCAGATGTTGGAGCTCTAGCTGCCCTTGCAGCAAATGTGTGTTATTTTGGCACATTTGGCAGCATTCGCCTCTATCTGTCTGTCTGTCTGTCTGGTCTGTAAATTCTCTGCGCTCCCCTTGTGATTTTGTTTATTCATTTTTAATGCACTGATCCATCCACAGATTTTTGAGCCACATGATCAGACACAAACTACTAAAGGGGGAGAGCTGGGGTCTAGTAAGACATGTGACTGGGCCAGCCCAGCAGCAGTACAGGAAATGAACCAATGGGTCATCAGTCTTTCTTTATGAATGAGTTGTTGGTGAAAAACGTTTTTGTTTTTATTCAAAATTAAAAATTAAATAATATCGGCCCCAATTTACATAAACCCACCTGCAAAGCCACATAGTCATATGTCATGAAGGGAAAACCCACCTGCAAAGCCACATAGTCAACTATATGAAGGGAAGGATGTCTAATAAAGTGGCCCATAAGCATACACAGTGTGTAACACCTCATATCAGCACTGCTTTTCCTACACCAGTGTTGCACACACTGACACTGCCTTTTAATTGCTGTGCTGAGGTCCACCCAAATATTTGGTCCATTTCTATTGCGGGATGGGGTGGGTACTTTTAAAATCTAAACAGTGCACCTATATGGCAAGGGTACATAATAAAGTGGCCAAACAATTGTTTGGATGATCTGGAAGTACCTAAAAAATTAGTACACAGTGAATATTTTGAACTGTTGAATCTGAGATCAAAGTTGGTGTCCAGGAGGGTCTGGTGATTTGCCTGCTCAAACACACTCACTAAATCTGGCAATTAACACTGAACTGTGGTTGACATCACCCCTGCAAAACTGCTATATTTTTTTTTTTCTCTCAGGGAATTTGATTGTGACTGGAGGTCATGTTGTATCTGCATATGTGGGTGAGGAGATCACTCTAAATTGCTCTGTGGACTCCAATGTCCCATCTGAAATGCTTGAAGAGGTCTCATGGATGAAAATGAGTCCACAGATTCCATTGCTGATCTTCCGAGAGGGTGAGGTTCTAACAAAATCAACCCACAACAGATACAAAGACAGAGTTGAATTCTTCAGCCGTGAGGAAATCCAGAGGGGAAATTTCTCACTTCGATTCAAGGATCTCCGCACTGAAGACAAAGGCCTATATATATGTGAAGTATTTTTGGGGAAGCTTTCAGCTAACACAACTGTGGAATTGCTGCAGCTGGGTAAGTCAACATTTGTTTTGGTACTGTGTGTTGAAAGGTGTATAAAAAGTAAACTAAGAAAATTTATAGAAATTTAATATTACCTCTTAAATTCAGAAAATGTTTTAAAATGTCATATATGAGCAGTTCTGTTGCATTCTGTCCTTTTTTGCACATCAATTTGAAATTCAGTAGACAAATGGGCAGCTGGTGGCCTAGTGATTAGGGTGTTTGCCCTGCAATCAGGAAGTTGTGGGTTTGATTCCCGAGACTGCTAAGCACCTCTGGGGTACCCTTGAGCAAGGTACCGTCCCCACACCTTCTCCCTGGGCGCTGTGTAAATACAGAGGAAGAATTTCCTGCTGTTCACACTGTGTGTTCATGTATGACATAATTTTCACCTAAACACTTGCAGTTAAATAGCAATTTTGTGTACAAAAAATTGATATTTTTCTGAAAGTGATTCTGGTTTGCTATTGTCACACTTGACTGATGACGCATTTGTGACGATTGTATTTGACCAATTAGTGGTCTACACCATTGTATATACTGGTATGATACGCTTGAATTATTCACTTAGCAGTGGAAATGCATGCTCTGCACCGTGCTGTACCATGGTGCCCAGGGGGAAAACGTGGACGGACATTGTTTAGTAACTTATAGTTTCCATGGCCAGCCAAATCCATGGTGTTCTAACAGCCAGTGGAGACAACACTCAGTGTTTATTTGGTTTGTCAGAGCAAGCAATATTATTAACTTATATGAAAACAGTCTACTGCATCACTGAAAAATATGTGTACTAAGACTGCACAACTGAGCACAGAATTCTATAAAAATATGCCATCTTAAACAGCTGTATGTTGTTTTGAATTTGTGCCACACAGGTTTGTCCAGTATGCACATAATGGTATTGTTTTTCTGCATGCTGGCATTTGGATGTACAGTTTTGCTGAGTTACAAAGAATTTACCACTTTAAGAAATAATGGTAATTACATCTTTTGCTTGTTTTTGACATCCAAAATTTGGTAATGGAGCTTTGTTTTGAGCTGTATTCTAATATGCAAATTTCCATTGCAGACAACAGCAGGGTGGCCTTAGCTGTTCATTGTGTCTTTGTCTGTTGTTCAAACACTGCTTTGTTCCTTGCCTTTATCCTTTGGGGTGTCACTGAGGGTAGGTATTGTACTTAATGTTTTTGTTTTTACTATACTATAACTATAATAGTGATATAAAAAAAAACCCACACACCCATACACAAACACATTGCACTGGTGACCTGTCCAGGGTGTTACTCTGCATTTCGCCCAGTGACGGCTGGGTTAGGCTCCAGCAACCTCCCATGACCCTGGTTAGGATAAGCAGTTTAGAAAATGGAAAACCTTCAATGATAATGGTCATATATTATATACCTCTAAGTATTCAACTAGAAAAATGATTAGCTCCTAATGTTGTATACAAGGGGAGTTTTTGCAAAAGATGTGGGTGAAGAGAGATTGGGTCATACACAATCAGTTGAAGACTAAGTGTTAAAATAGGAATTGAACCAATAGGCTACTGTCTCTGGGCTGGACTTTAAATTTATGTCATTTTTGTTTAACAAGTCAATATTGTTTAACAAATATACTGTCAGAGATTAATTCTATATTATATATATTATACTGTCTCCTATTGGGAAGTACGCTGTGATCGTCTCCTTTGTTTGCATTTCCTGCCATGAAATAAAATCTCCTAAAATAAAAATGAGTACCTGGGCTAGCCTGAACATGACAGTTTTAACATAATGTCTACATTCATATAATTCTGATAATTGGTATGCACAGTTAATATAGACAGTGAAGTAAACACAAAGAAGCATCCGTCTGCTTGAAAGAAACTAGGTCAAGCCTTTAAGCTGGTCTTATAGAAGTCTAACTTACATTATCAGTTATATATTAGCCTCAAATCAGGGTTATTGTATTTTTCCCACCAAATTGCACCCCCCCACTGCAAATGCACTGTAATATTGCTAAAATGTTTCCACAAGGGGTGGCACGGTGGCACAGGGGTTAGTGCTGTTGCCTCACAGCAAGAAGGTCAACTCCCGGGTTGGGTGCAGGGTCTTTCTGTGTGGAGTTTGCTTGTTCTCCCCGTGACTGCGTGGGTTTCCTCCAGGAGCTCCGGTTTCCTCCCACCACCAAAAAACATGCATGCATTGGGGATAGGTCAATTGAGTACACTAAATCGCCCGTAGGTGTGACTGTGAGTGTGAATGGTTGTCTGTCTCTGTATGTGGCCCTGCGACGTGCTGGCGACTGTCCAGGGTGTACCCTGCCTTCGCAAATTGCAGCTGGGATAGGCTCCAGACCCCAACCCACCCCCCACCGACCCCGAGTGTGGGACAAAGGGGTAGAAGATGGGTGGATGGATGTTTCCACAAATCCATTCTTTTTCTGCTTCTGAATGCCACCTTGATTTGAGCTGCCAAGCAACATTAACCTTAACCAGTATGTATCAACCAGCCATAAGCATGCAATACATTTCTGCACATATCTTCCATGTGAATATGTAAAATATAGGCTTATGGTAAATGAACTGCTTGTCCATTCATAATGCATTTGACATGAAAATAAAAACAATTTGAAAGAAAATGCAAATATTGAATAAAATCACATAAATTCACATAAAACCTTATACACTCGCTTGAAGTGGATCGGTTGTTATACAGAAATGGTTTAAATTACAGTTAGCTACATAAATTATTGCCTACAGAATAAAGTCATCAAGTGATTTCTCCCAGCCATAGCAGCAAAACATGACAGAAGGCAATAGTGTGTGAAAAGGCTAATTCCAACCACAATCTGCAACACGTGCTCTGACTAATGAACTTCTTCAGAAGCCCCTGATTGGCTGGAGCGTAAAGTGAGATGCAGGGTGGAGCTGAACAAAACAGGAAAGTACATCTTCAGGTGAAGGGTTGGTTGCGACTGAGCTAGAATGTACAAAATTTTAGGGTCAAAAATTTAGGATGGTTGTAACTTCGAAATTTTACAGCTGTTTGAGCTAACGATTTTGAGTAGTGATGGCCCAATACATTTTGTAGGACAGTCTTATGGTTCTTCCCATAAAAAGACATTTCCTAAGTAATAGTTATCCAGGTGTGGCATGGGGGCACAGTGAGTACTGCTGTTGCCTCACAACAAGAAGGTCCAGCCCAGGGAGAGTTTGTATGTTCTCCCTATGTCTGTGAGTTCCTCCCATACTCCAGAGACATACAAGTCAGTTGAACTGGAGATGCTAAATCACCCCAAGGTCTGCATATGTACATGAATGCATTTGTCTGTGTGTGTGTACATTTTCGCTCCAGGGTTCTTCACAGAGGCTGCTACTTGCTCTGCCCTAAGTCTGCTAAGGAATCTTTTTCTGTTTTGGGTTGCTCCATATTTGGACACACTTCAAGGTATGTGATACTGAGGAATATGGAAATTTGGGAAAATAACCAAAAACAATCAAAACAAAAACACCTGTTGAAAATCATAAGACAGTTTTTAGACTTTTAAAGTGATCAGTGTAAACGAAAGATAAAAACTTACAGCAGTGCATGCATAATACTTGTTAATGGATGTAGTGGTCTAAACAGTTGCTGTCTTACAGAGAACATCCGGACATTCGTTAAACAATCAACAATTATGGTAGAATATGCTGTGATTACTGCTTTTGCTTATTCAGGTAGGTACACATAACTTTTATACCACATGAATGGTTTATTCATATATGCACAACAATGATATAACAAAAATTGCTGGCAGAAGCACAATAGCCTTTTCTAAACAGCTAAATATGTTGAAACATTTTTCTAATATTTCATTCATTATTTTCTTTGAACGTTGTGGAAAGATATGGATTGCATGAGAAAACATACATTTTCAGTTTTTTACTGTATAAAGGTTTTTTGGGCAGTAGGCCACTGGCATTCTGGCTATTAAGTGCTGACTGATTGAGAAGCTTGTTGGTATGAGTGTCATCTCTCATGCATACCCATGCAGTTTGTACACAGTGCTACTTTGCGAAGGGTGGCTTCCATTACGTGTTAGCTAGATTAGCCTTGTAGCTCCAGTGCAATACAAAAGAAGCTTTACACACCAAAGATGTCCAGGCTGATTGGCTGCATATGAGATTAGGAAAGGAAAAAGCAGTGAATTTAATTTCTATGTAGAATTAATGTTTTGTGCAGTATTCATGACACATACTGCACTGGTGAGCCTGATTGATTCCCAGGGATGGATCAACCTTTTTAAAGGAAAGCCTTTACCGTGTGAGGGAATTGAGTGATTTCCCCTTGAAAAAAATACCAAATCGTGATGAACTTCCTGCATTTCTTAATTTCCTTATTTTCAAGTGGGTGTAAATAATATAAGGTTTTAATGTGCAATGTGGCACAATGTACTAAATTCACCAACATATCCGACAGTTGGTGCAAGAGAGAGCCCAGGAACATGGTGTTACTCACACTTGAACCTCCTAGCATCTTAGAGACAATGTGAACAATGTGTTACAAATAATATAAACTCAATAACAAAACTGGTTTCTGGTCTGGTTTCTTTCATTTGGGCTGAACAAGGCATTGTAGCTGGGTTCAGGCTGATCTGAGATTTAAGTGACTTAACTGTTCTGTGGTTTTATTTGTGCTCTAGGATTGGTTCTGCATTACTGGCAATTATATGAGGCCGAAAAACTCCCCAAAATACTGTTATTTCCTGGAGTATTCCTGCTGACACTGCTTCCACTATACATAATGATCTGTATTGCAGGTAGGACTTATAAACCTCTATTTAATTAAGGAACCAACACTTAAAAAAAAAAAACTGTCA
Organism: Alestes dentex; assembly: GCA_037576975.1. Lineage (NCBI taxonomy): Eukaryota > Metazoa > Chordata > Actinopteri > Characiformes > Alestidae > Alestes > Alestes dentex. The sequence continues at coordinate 574 of JBBIGA010101730.1, read as the reverse complement.
TACTGTGCTGTATTTCACCATGCTCAACCATTTTTGGATGTCTTTGACTGAAAGCAATGAAACATAATGGGTGGCCATGCATGTCTTTAGTTAGTCTTTTGTCTTTAATTTGAAATGTCTGGCTTATTTTCAGTAGTGCTAAAGTGTAATTGATATTAAATTTGTTTTTGTTGGCTTTGAAAATATAGGTAAAAGTAATGCGCAATAAGAAATACATGGATGTATTGTGAGGAAATTTAAAGAGGTAATACAGTGGCAGTGTCCTTCCCTGCTGTAGTCCTCTGCTGTACTTTGGTTCTCATGTGCTCAAGTTGTGGAACCATTTTGCTGAATGAGGCCTGTGTAATGCAAACCCATAAAAAAAAAAATCAAAAACCAATCTAAACATTTCCCTAGTCTAAAATCATATCATTAACTTCCCAGGCCATGTAGCCCACATTTGGCCTCAAGAACAGCCTGTTCTGTACTGAATGTATGTAAAGAATTACTGTGCAAATCCACCACATTCAACTACAACAGCTTTCCACCATTCACATTTATTCATACATTCACATATATTTTCCTGATCACACAG
>JBBIGA010101719.1:0-10933 GCA_037576975.1 Alestes dentex | reverse complement strand
TACTAGGGATGCACCGAATATTCAGCCACCGAAAATTTGCAGCCAAAAATGGAAAAAAATGCATTTTTTCCGGTCGCGACCGAAACAGTGATGATGCAGTCAACAAGTGCAGCCTGCAGGCGCCAGACTGGTTTAGAGTCAGCATGTCTGCCGTCTGCCATCATATTTCTAAGAAAGATGCGCGGAAAGCCGTTTGTAAAGTGTGGAATGCCGAAATTTCTAGAGGGGGTGCATCCACAAAGACTTTCTCAACATCGGGATTAATTTATCATATAAAATCGAAACATCCCGATCGAGCACAGAATAGGCTAGACCGTTCGAGCACACCATGGTAACTGTAATATTAACTGATTACAGTTAATAAATGGGCTATGCCAGTCTTTGTTTTAATACACTATTTTGTTATAGGCCTACAGAGAACGTTGTTCTATCATTCAAAAGTTTTCAAAGCACTTGTTCTGAATGCACTTTGTTCAGAATATTAAAATGCACTAGTTTTATGAGAGAAGATATTTATTTGTATAATATTTCAGCTATCTTGCTTTAAGGCTATTCATGAGTGTGGCCAAGTAAAATATTTTATTTCAAATGTAATTTTATATTGTGCATTGTTTGAATGCTAAATAAATATTTTCATAGTTTTGTAACAGATTTAGTCTTTTAATAATTTAATAATAATTTCTTTTGGTTTTCGGTTTCGGTTTTCAGCCAAGTGTTTCCTCATTTTCGGTTTTCAGTTTCAGTCCAAAAAAATTTTATCAGTGCGTCCCTAATATATACATATATATAAAATGACAAAAGGTAAACATGTAGTCCGACATGTTTATTATTAACCTCACTTGACAAACAAACTCGGCACTCATTCAAACATATGATGAGAACACACTCATAATCACACTCGTCAGATCCTTTGAAAGTAACCAGGCAGTCTGACTGGGCAACAGCCAGTCACTCACTCTCTCTCACACACACACACACACACACACACACACACACACACACACACACACACAGCAGAGTGGGGAAGGAACAGACCAGCTGTCAAAGTGGATATGCCATGCAACAGGAAGCAACAAGACACTGCAGAGACACTACACACAGCAGTCCAAGCCTCAGAAAGACACACACACACACACACACACACACACACACACAAACACACAAACACACACACATATACACACACACACACACACACACAAACACACACACACACTCTTCAGAGTGAGCAAAAAAATAGCCAGTTATGAAAAAGGCCCTGCGCTGCGCACCAGTAATGCCTAATATAGCACGTATGCGAAATCCATAATGCTGTTACCTAACCGTCACGTTGAGGCATCGCTGCATCACTGAAACTGTCTGGGTTTGCTGTGAACCCAAATCATTAAGTGTTGCTGCCTGAGTTTACCGCTGAATACCTGCAGAGATTTCCTGTTTTCAGTCGTGTGTCCCTTCATATGCAGAGCAGCAGAACAGTTCTCTCAGGTTTTGTGCGCAGTAGAGATGGAACTGATCAGACAGCCTGAATCTGTAATACATAAGACTCATGTCCAGTCCAGTCCCTGAACCTGACCAGTTTCAGAGGAATGTTTCTGTTGGTTAAGACACACAGTGACCTCCGTAAGAATTCTTCAAGCAGAACAAAGAGCATCTAACTTAAGTCCTGAACCAGTGAAGAACCAGGAGCAGATGATTCCAGATGATCAGGCGGTGATCAGTATACTGGTGGTGCTGAATGTACCAACAGGATATTAAGAACAGAAAGGTACATTTTAAAACTCATCTCTGCAGTAGGGTAACTCAGCATCATCAGTGCAGCTGCGGACGCGCAATGCAGAAAATTTTACACAGAAATGTTACGTTTTGTTCTTGTGGGCCGTTATGCTGTCTAGTTACATACAGCTGGGCCCTGAGGCGGAAAAAGCTGAGATCCCCTCTTTGCATCATGCAAAGAACTCTTTTGGTACCTTTATTTTTGAGTGTATCAGCAAATTTTAAAGCGGCCACTTGACCACAAAACAACACATTTTCTCCAGCGTGAGGGTTATGATGCCGGCCTGTATCCCTGGATGCCTTATTACTGATCTGAATGATAGCGGTGCCTCTAACCTGTGCAGTGGCAGCCCCACATTAACGGCAGCTGTGAACGGCTGACCTACCTGAGGGCAGTCTGACCGCCGTGTCCGGGTGGAGCTCCTGCTCGCCCTTCAGCACCGCTACAGCCTCCGCCGTCACCTCCTGCACGATCCTTGCGGAGACTTGCTCTGGGCAACACACACACACAGGTCCATCAACACACAGTACATTACAAAATCTCAGGCACCCATGCATTCTGTGTAAAGCCTTTTATATCAGCGTGTTATAATGTGACCTTCTGCTAACAAAGTGAACATCAGAGTACATTTACATTTACGGCATTTATCAGACGCTTTTATCCAAAGCGACTTCCATTCCCTCACTACAGGGGGCAGTCTCCCTGGAGCAATTTGGGGTTAAGGGTCTTGCTCAGGAACCCAGTGGTGGGATGCTGAAGGTAGGATGATCTCACGGTCCAGAGGTAAGTATCCTACCCACTAGACCGCCAGCAGCATAAATGCAAACAAGATCGTTTCTAAAAAGCAATTTTGTGAGCTGGTTAGAAGGACACTGCTCCGATCCTGCAATCATTGTGTGGATTTATTTACAAGCAACACGCCTAATTTAATCTAATGAAGTAAAAAGAGCCGGCCCAGGTATTTGATGGAGCTACAGGTGACACTGGGGTCCATGAGAAAAAGAAGAGAACACTTTGCCGTACATAAAACCACTATTTACTGTATTAAATACTGTATTTATTGTAACATTAGTGCTTTAAAACTTAACACTACTGCCTAGTAGTAAACCAGTATAATTTTCTCAGGTGTCTGAGACTTTTGTCAGTATGTATCACCACCTAAAATGCATAAACCCTCAAACCAGCAAATCTACGGGGATATATTCTCTACACCAGGAAGACGCACCTACAAGGTAGGTCGTTTTCAATGAAGTGGCCAAAGCAAAATTACTGGGAAGAAGTGAATGAATCTTAATTATTATTCATTATTATACTTGCAACAAAATCTATTGACAAAAAAAATCATGATCATTTAGCCCAAGAAAAATCTAATTGATGTAATTTTTTGTTCCAAAAAGATGATGCTACACTATAGTGATGAGACTACAAGTGGACTAAGCATTAGATAAACTGCATGCCTAACCATGAGTTCACACTAGAAGGTAAAAACTCACTAATCAGGTTTATTATTTGTTTGAAGCTACTCTTGTTGGCATGCATGCTGCCCAGCTTCTGACAAGACAATGGATAATAAATATCCACTATACAGGCATTACCATGTTGTTTAACTTATGAAATGAGACTAACAGTTTACAAATCATATATTTATGTACACAAAAAGCATCTTAGACATGTTATTACAGAATACTGATTGGCATTTCAGAATGAGTCATTTGATTGTTGTTCTTAAAATCACCCCTTAAAAATTATTGTTATGCAATTAACTACAATTTTAAGTATTTTCAGTACTCACGTTCATGCTCACAGTATGCAGCTATAGAAGCCGCACTTGTAGCCTTGTTTAAATAAATCTTATGAATTCGAACTCAGGTCTGACACACGCATCTCATCTCTTATGGGTTCAGTGAGGGGTGAAATTAATTGGGTCTGAAATGAGGAGATGTATATTCCTATAGTAAACCATTTATAATTGTCAAAATGATCACTGTCCACTGAGGTTCCCTTGAGTAAGGCACCGTCCCCTGGTTCACTTGGTGAATGGGTTAAACTTGGTGAATGGGTTAAAAGAATTTCACACTGAGCTGTGGTATTGCTCACGCGTGATTTTAAGGGTCCACTTTACTTTACTCTGTAATAAAAACTGTGCTAAAGAAGTACTCAAGTACTGAAATGAACTGGACTGAATCTAAAGTTATATATTTAGATTACTGGACTGAAACTAAAGTTATCTGTTTAGATTACTGGACTGAATCTAAAGTTATCTGTTTAGATTACTGGACTGAATCTAAAGTTATCTGTTTAGATTACTGGACTGAATCTAAAGTTATATGTTTAAATTACTGGACTGAATCTAAAGTTATATGTTTAGATTACTGGACTGAATCTAAAGTTTATATGTTTAGATTACTGGACTGAATCTAAAGTTTATATGTTTAGATTATTGGACTGAATCTAAATGTATGTTTCTCTTCTGAAAAGCCAGGAGAAACAGAAAGTTCAGCGAGGAGAGGCTGGTAGGACTGAAGAATTTGTTTGGGCTAATCATTTAGACACCCAAATCAAGGTTAAGTTAAGTTTTTTGCAGTAAGATTTGTCTCTAAATCTACTGCTACATATCTCATACCCATAAAAACCCTGGAAATCCGTCGCACCTGATAGTGTTGATTAACATTCACATGGTTCTTATGGTCAACACATGTCTAAGAGTGCATTACAAATATTGTAATATAGTTATTTACACAAATGAATAAAATGCATTATATTTTACCTAGTTAACATACTAGCAAGAGCAATTTGTAATCTGAAAAAAAAAACTTTTTTACAAATAAACACACATACAACCCCAAAGTCTACAGAACATCCTTCTCTACAGTTATAAGAACTTGTATAAGACCAACTAGCAAACTTAAATGGGATAAATGGTAAATTTAATTTTACATTCAAAAATATACATTAAAGATCCACTGCTTTAATGCATCAGGGCCTCAGTCACAGTGATGAACAAAGAGTTCACTGAAGCCCCCCACCAGGTTCGGGACACTGGAGAGCATCCAAGGAAGGAACGGAGGTCCATGTCAGACTCATATACTCTCTTCAGACTCTCACACTATAAATATCACATGCAGCGCCACCATACAGCAGCTGCTGGCCTGGTGGATAGGGGGATACCCCTGCAATCAGAGGGTTGTGGGTTCAAATCCCAGGACTGCTAGTGTCATCACTGAGGTTTCCTTGAGCAAGGCACCGTCCCCACACACTGCTCCCCGGCGCCCCTTGCTGGTGACAGCCCCCTGCTTCACTTGGTCAATGGGTTAAATGCAGAGAAAGAATTTCACACTGTTCACACTGTGCTGTTGTGTGCTCACGCGTGACTATAAGGGGCCACTTTTCTTAACTCTCAGACAGAAAGACAGTTCTGGACGTCATTTATAATACAATAAGGATTTTAATTTAAACTAAACTACTAAACTCCGGTTACTGTAGAATGTAAAATACATCTTCCATATTGTCTCAAGCAGCTGCAGTTATAATGACAATTTTGGTCCCAGATTTAAGCCTCTGAGCTAAGAAATGGTGGAACTGTGTAATCGTTTCTCTGAAGTCCCTCAGTAAAAAGACTCATATATAGAGGCGCTTTAATTTTTTTTTTTCTCTGAGGATGTACGGAGAAGGAAAACATTTTCTGAAGGACGGATAAGGACCAGAAATGCCAGAGGGACTGGCAGCAACGGATTGTCATGGCAACAGCGGATGGACCCATGAGCAGAGAAAAGCCTCCAATTAGAGAGAAATTCTGCAGCCGGCTAGCAGATTGGACAGTGAGTGAAAAAACTAAAACATTTACAGATTTAAAATGATTTTTGGTTCTGGACCTGAGTTTCTTATAGTTGTACACTACTCTGTGGACCCAGTTTGGGGAAGAACCTGTTCCAGCATGACTGTACCCCAGTGCCTCATAAAGACGTGGCTGGAGGAGTTCAGTGTGGAAGAACTTGACTGTCCCACACAGAGTCTTGACCTCAACCCCATCCAGCACCTTTGGGATGAACTGGAGCGGAGATTGTGAGTCAGACCTTCTCGTCCAACATCAGTGTCTGACCTCATAAATGCTCTACAGAATGAATGGAGACAAATTCCCACAGAAACTCCAGAATCTTGTGGAAAGTCTTCCAAGAAGAGTGGAAGCTGTTATAGCTGCAAAGGGGGACCGACTACATATTAAAGTCTGTGTATTTTAATGTAATGTCACTAAAGTCCCTGTTGGTGGAATGGTCAGGCGTCCCAATACTTTTGTCCATACAGTGTAAGTGATGTAATGTGATTCTAACGCTGTACAAAAGGGTGGAGTCCATAAACCTAAGTGACACATACATTTGAAATGATTATGTAGGATCACATCTGTGATCATTAGAGGCCTGGTGTGGCCCAATCAACACCGCCCTTAAGTCAAGCATAACTGTCATTAACTAATCGTTAATCATATATCACTCAAACTTTGTGGAACTCCAATTATAAATGGACCAAAAAAAACAAATCTTCTCCGTATTAGTTTCATTTTACAGCAAACTGAGCTACCTAGTAAACCCAGTATACTCTTCAAAATGGCTATTTGCCTGGAAGTCTGGATATTAGATTCGAAGTGATCTATATTTACAAAATCAGTCGCATTTTAACAATCACACTCCAAGCATGAGATGATCTCGTATGAAGGCTTTTAGAAAATGAGTGAAATTCTCCATGTTCTGCTATTTTATGTGATGAAAATTTATTAAAAAAAGGTGGAGTACAAGAAAACAGGCTCGAGTGTAGAATTAACACAGGAGGAAGCCAAATAAAGATTTCTGTGCAGGAGTGGGTGAGCACCTGTTTAGCTTCTCTTTTAGGTCTGTATTAGATTAGCATTATAGAAAAACGACGTGCCTAAATGATCACAGCTCAATTTTATGTGGGATTTGATACTGTATTAAATACGGGTGAAGTTGCTTGTTTGCTAAAAAAGGTTCTCTGCCAGGTAAGGTCTCCAAAAATATACTGGGCCCTGGGATTCCTATTAAAATTCCAATTTCAGTGATCAATTTTCCGTTAAATTTGCAGAGTCACGGTGTGAAATTCCAAGCAGACTGCATTTCAGTGCTTGTGCTGTAAAGATGAATGAAGCAGGAAAGGCAGGACTTTGTGAAGAGCTGAGTGAGGCTCAATTCTTTGCACTTATGATGGATAGCTTGACTCTTCAAGCAACGGAGACGTCTGCTGCAGTAACAGAAGACCTCATGACTGACATTTGTCAAAATAAGGTTCTCCAGACACAACATTTATGAAAACAGCTGCTGAAAGAGTCCATTGCTGAATAGAAATATCACCATAGCTGCCACAACTGGTAATGTAAGAAACAGGGTGCCTCGCATGGACAACAGTTTTATAAAAGAGGAATAATTTAAGTAATTTATTTAATTCTTTACTTGAATACATCTGATTGCACATTTTATTTTAAGATGAACACAAATTAAACCGTGGCTCAGAAACTGGGCCCGAAATAATCTGGGAGTGTGGGACTCCTAGTCTAAAACAGGTTTGTGTGTATATATATATATATATATACACATATATATGTGTTCAAAAATTTCCGCACTTTTATACACATACAGTAAACCCGCGTGGAGTCGTGGTCCAGAGTTCACGGCCTCAGTCATTCGTGGATTTTTTCTTAGAACCAAACTAATAATTGTTTGTGGAAACCCCCGCAAATTTGTGGAAATCGCAGACTTGCTTTTTTTCGAGTCAATATATAATTTTTCATGCATTTTAGTGCTAAATTATTAAGAAAAATATGATTTAGTAATTACTAACATAAATATTAACGTGAATTCAGCTATATATTTCCATATAAAATATAATTGTATAATTTTTTGGTATTGTGGAGAGAACACAAAGAAAGGCGTCTTGGGATGTGAAATACCGCTGTACTCAGAGGCGGGAGCTTTGAAAGTAGCCAATCCGAGAGCGTTATTCATTTCTCCCTGCTGCTGATTGGCTGCTGACCTGTGACGCAACTCTGGCAGACGCAGTCCAGCATTCAGCATCAGAACAGTTTCAGTGTGGAGCGTCTCGAGTGTTTCTCCGAGTGTTCTTGTGTTTTTTTGTTCTGTTCCTCCTAAAGCGCAGTATTTTTATTACTGTAAATTAAATTAAATTAAATGATTATAAGTGCTGACGCAGAACATCTTAGCTGACTGAGTAATTTTATTTAATTTTTTGATGGGGAGCATTGTGAGCACATCTGAGTATTAAGGTAGGCTCCTAGAACATGCACAAGGTTCTAGCGTTCATTCTTCATTACTGAGTGATTAGTGCTGTGTTCGAGCCCTGCGGTGAGGCCTGGCGTTGACTCTCTGCAAAACCCTTCCATGTGGTTCAGTGCCATTTTGTCCTCCCACATTCTGCAAGCTACATTCTGTAATCTGTGGAGTGTTCTTTTGTGCTGCTGGGTCTTTTTAGCGTCCACCCACCCCAACACATCTAAAAAACCCACACACATGCACACGACAAAAACACGTGTACGCCCACCTACGCTCGAACACAGACGCGCAGAACAGAAAAATTAAAGACGCCCTCTTCACCACTTACAGCAGTGCTTCTCACACGAATGGTTTCTAATGAGCTCCATTATCCTTCAATTAGACACACCAAGAAAGTTTCCGCATCCATAGTGCAGTTACTTTCCTTCAATAGTTCAGAGAAAATCTAATTTACACCATTTGACATACAGGTGCATACAAAACTCAAGACATCAGGATGAGCGCTACTACTGCTTTTTGACAGCTATCTGACATACTTTATTAAACGTTTATGGTAAATAGTCTGTCCTGCAGTCAGAAACCACATAAGCAAGTCTAGTTGACATTACTGAGTAGCTCTACAAGTTAAAGTCAATTGATGATTTAGGCATGCAGAAGAATGATCCTATATAATATTGTATAAACTAGCATTACAAGTTTAGCTACATTAGCCTCGTTAAACTCCAGTTACTGTAGGACGTAAAATACATTTTCCATATTGTCTCAAGCTGCCGCAGTTATAAGTACATAAATAAAGTTGCTATTATTATTACTTGTCTAAAATATTTTTTGCTAATGCATCCACTCTGTCTGGCCAAATGCTAAAGCTAACCGCTAACAGTTAAATCCATGTATGTTTCTTCATAATGCTGAGATAAAAACATACTTTTGGGATTATTTAGCCCTTAGTTTGGACTGTCTTTGTCCAATATATCGTCAAAATCACATATCGTCAAAATCAGATGACCTCGAACTAAACGGCAAGTATATATGAAAATATTTTTGAGAAATTACGAACATTCTCTCACTGCACAAACATTCACTCTAAATGCTAAAGCTAACCGCTAAAGGCTAAACAAATGCATGTTTCTTCGTGATGCTGATAAAAATGTATTTTTGGGATTATTTAGCCCTTAGTTTATCCTGTTTGATCCCGTTGATGTACTGAATCATTCACATGTCGCCAAAATCAGATGACCTCGAACTAAACGGCAGGTATATTAATATTACTGTGTGAAAGTATGTTTAAGAAATTACATGCACAAAAAAGTTAAAAATAAGAACTTGCACAAAAACACACTCCCTAAAAGTAATATTTTATGCCCTATAATTCACAACGTGTTTTTCTGACTGTCACACGCAGCTTGTTGAAATAAACTGTTCCTTCCCCCAGTGGTGCGGCAGTGAAAAAGGTCCGCCTGAAACAGTTTCCAGCTGCGCCACTTTCCGGGTATTTAAATTGGTATTGCTTAATATGAAAAATTAATATCATAACAATAATAAAAAACATTTTTGGTGTGAACCGGTATACTGCACAGCACTAGGTGTAAGTAAGGAAAACTTGTGAAAATCCGATTTTTCACCATACTATTTCTTTAAATGGTTGTTTGACCACAAATAAAGATGAAAGAATTAGAGCACTGTGTCACTGACGTGTCCTGGAGGTCCAGTGTCCAGCACGGTTTGATGGTTCTCCCCCTCAAACACATTCACTAAACCTGAAAATTAACTGGCGAGGAGAACCAGGTGTTTCTGAGTAGGGAAATCATTTAAATGTGCTGGACCACGACCCTCCAGGACTGGAGTTCGACACCCCTGAGAGAAGAACTCCTATAAAGGCAATCTGGGAGAAAGTGAGATTCAGAAAAGCCCAGAGATTGAGCATTCCCAGCAATGCAATTAAAGCACCAACAGACAACTGTGTACTGTAATTGCATATCCTCGCCCACACGCCTCCTTATTATTGTGGGTATCAGCGATGAGTCAAGAGAGTAAAACTAGGAATATAAAAGACTAAAATCAACAGAGAGAGAGAGAGAGCAAGAGAAAGAGTGAGAGAGAGAGAGAGAGAGAAATATATCCTTTCCTCCTTTGATCTTGAATTCATCTCATAGCCCAACAGATTAAGACAGTAATGCTCAGTCCTGACATTCATATCAAAGCAAATATGCTCACATTCACTCACTGTACAAACATTCACTCACTGCACATTCACTCACTGCACAAACACATTCACTCACTGCACATTCACGCACTGCACAAACACATTCACTCACTGCACATTCACGCACTGCATTAACACATTCACTCACTGCACATTCACTCACTGCACAAACACATTCACTCACTGCACATTCACGCACTGCACAAACACATTCACGCACTGCATTAACACATTCACTCACTGCACATTCACTCACTGCAGGAACACATTCACTCACTGCACATTCACTCACTGCATGAACACATTCACTCACTGCACATTCACTCACCGCAGAAACACATTCACTCACTGCAGGAACACATTCACTCACTGCACATTCACGCACTGCACAAACACATTCACTCACTGCAGGAACACATTCACTCACTGCACATTCACTCACTGCATGAACACATTCACTCACTGCAGGAACACATTCACTCACTGCAGGAACACATTCACTCACTGCACATTCACTCACTGCAGAAACACATTCACTCACTGCACATTCACTCACTGCATGAACACATTCACTCACTGCAGGAACACATTCACTCACTGCACATTCACTCACTGCATGAACACATTCACTCACTGCAGGAACACATTCACTCACTGCAG
>JBBIGA010101698.1:0-10934 GCA_037576975.1 Alestes dentex | reverse complement strand
TGTTCTTATGTTGTGTGTGGTATATATATATATATATATATATATATATATATATATATATATATACATATCAAAAAGAATTAATAAATGTATTTTAGATTTTGATCAGATACATAGATTGTTGACTAAATACATTTGATACTTGACTTGATGTATGTAAACTGATGATTAGATATCGATTACATATTTGATTAGTACATGAATTATTGATTAATATAAGTTTTGTGGTGAAAAATGGTATCGTAATCAGCTGGAGGTTTGTCTACAGTGATCGATCCAAAGATTCCCCGTCAGTGCATCCCTCGCAGAAATCTGTGAAACAGTGCAGAAGTAATGTGACACTAGAGAAACTTGAGTATTACATCATAGTTTCCGTTCTACACCATGGACTAAATCCAGCTTCTCCTCCTCTCTGGCTCAAACACCCACTTCACAGTGAGTCGGGGGAGAAATCCCAGCACACACCCTCCTCCTCCTCTTCCTCCTGGGATTTAGAGATCAGATGAAATGCAGCCACGCAGGCTGTGGGAATCAGAATACTCCTCTGCAGCCTGTTGTGTCTTGAAAGACTAATAGATCCTCTGAGGGAGCAGATTTCGGCAATGCAAGCGGAACCCAGCATGGCACGGGAGGAACCCTCTAACCATTCCGGTCTGTGCTTGTCATGGAAATGGTTAACCTCAACATGAAAGCACGTTTTTGGAGCGCAGTGATGAACACGGGGTTTCCACACCACGCGCTTAGCAACAACTGACCCCTCAGCCTGGCAATAAACAGCTAACATCAACAGAAACACAAGGCTTGTTCATTTCGAACCCAGTCTTGTCCATACTAGTCCAAAATTCAGTCTCATGACGCTAACAGGAACAGCATAGCATAAGAATTGATGCATGCCTGTGAGAACAGCACCCAACTTGGATGAGCAAGCATGTTTTGGAGGGATAACCTCACTGTCTGGAACGCAGCTCACTTTTCCAAAGCAAGAACCCGGAGGGAGGAATGCAACACAAAGCCAAATGTCTGGTTACTATGACAATAACAGTAACACGGCTGGTGGTTAAGGGGGTGCATTTAGAGGGGATTGTGAGCAGAACATTAGCCCACTACAGTACAGAACACCTTTCATACAGTCAAAGGATCCATATCCTACACTTTCTTGTATTTTTGTGTCTCTGAGGTCTATGTATGATCAGTTCTCCAGAACCATTTTCCAACCCCTTATCCCTCAGCATTCAACAGGCTGTTTTGATGCACCTTTAAGGTTTATATTTGTAAATTACCCCTGTTCTGACTGGCCGTACCAAAGCTTACTCTGGGTAGGGCTAAACTGCCAGGCAGGTTTTCATGACTTAGCCGATGATCCTAAAACAAGTTACTTCACCACACAGTTGAGGTTACTCTTTAACAGCTAAATCCTGGATTCAAGCACTTACAAAGATAACAAAACCATCAGTGTTCAATTAATGACACTCCACCAAGCCTCACTGAATACACACACACCCCCACCCCTGCCAACATCGGGTCTCTCCTTTCACGATGTAGGTCTTTTGGAGAATCCCTGTAATGAATCCCTGACAGTTCTGGCAACCGGGTGGCTCCTGCTAAGTTGTTGGCTCACAATGAAGCAGGGTTTCAGGTTCTGAACTTTTCTCTGTGAAAATAGAACAACTGCGGTCACGAGAGGCTCTCGGGTGACCATTTAAATAAAGGAGGAACAATGATCTACTCGGGAACTTCACCGAAGCTCCTTTGAAGTTCAAGAGCCTCGGCGTGTGGGCGAGCATGGCATTGTACTCGTCCTCAAATGGGTTCATTAATACGCGGCTCGTGAAGGCAACGTGGAAGTCTCATGTGCTTTCATGCTGGCTTTGACATCACTTTGAAGAAGTTCCAGCAATCAGATGACTGAAACTAGAGAAGTTACACCAAACTGCTGCAGCCCTTATGAGTAATGTGTCACAAATGTCACCTAGGCTACAAGAACTGTAGGCATGAGGTAAAACTGGACAAGCACTAGATTTATATGGTGCTTTTTGTCCAGATAAGTCGATACCAACTTCTTTCAATCCAGCTGATGAGAAGGAAATATACTTGCCAGATTTTCGCATGTTCACTAATCAGCTTTGACTGATCATCTTTTTTACAATGAATATTAAAGATTAAACTCTGTAAAGGAATAGTTTTGCAAGAAACACTTCTGTAAGTTGCTGATCACGACACCTTCATAAGCCTAAATAGCCCAAAACATTTTTTGTGAATACATCCCCAAACGAAAACTGGATCCAGCTCTAAGGTGGAGCAGACTTGTGTATGTGGTTTTGGGACACAGTATGACTTACTGGAAGCTGTAAAAAATAAACTGAACATCAGGCACACATTCCAGACAAACACCAGGGCTGCAACAATGTAGTCGTAAGTTACAGTCCTAAAAAACACAGACAAGTTTACTCCACCTTAATGAAAAGCTGGATGTGGTTTGAGGGGGTTGAGAGAAGTTTTGGGGATTGTTTATCGAAAAGATTTGAGTACAACTAGTGTTGTAGTGTATGGACTGATCAACCAGATCTGTGTGCTATGCACTACATCACATACAGACAACAGAGCTAAATTCTACTCTATCTGTTCCAAAACTGGCCACCTGGCAAACATATGTTCAATCTGTTAATGAGTAATTGAATATTAATGCCCCCACCCCTTTCTATTGGTCATGAATCTTTATCTCCGCTACAGTTTGTTCATTTCTAGCTCTAGAGGGTCCTACTTAATGGGCATGCCTCCAAAGCCAAGCTACCATATGGAAACCTTCCAGGCATTTAACGATTTAACGTGAAACACATGCTTAAGACATCTCTCCTCTGGCCCTGATCATTAAAACAGGACAGGAACACGAGGGAACATCCACAAATTGTACATCTCCTTTTTTCCTTTTCTTTTATTTGAAACTCAAAATAAATCCCCATGCAAACACTCGCCCATCCTCTTCATTTCCTCAGACAATGGACGGATCAGTTTCATTGCTCTTCCTTTATGAGTCTTTCCGAGGCTGAGCCCCTTCCCTTTCCTGCTACAGGCAGCCTTTCCCCCTCCTCCCCTCGTCCCTGTCTGCTGTGTATGGATGAAGAAAGCAGGGAAAAGTTCACTCCCACCAGTACCCAGCTGATTCCCATCCACAACACTGAGAGGAAGAATGAGAGGAATGCACTGGAGCATAGAGGCAAACAATCCCACTTTGTTTCCTCCCAACACTGATACTAGAGGCATGCATGCACTCTGAAAGAGGCCGAAACTTCTAGCCTGCCTCAAAGAGACCATACCTCCTAAACCACTTACCATCCTTAAGCAATAAAAGCACTAGGCCCTTGTTAAAGATCAACAAGGAGGGCTGGTTTCCCAGCCCCAGTCTAATCCCAGAAAAAAAGGAGTTTCCTATTGTGTCTTGCCATTGGCACTCCAATTTAGTCCAAGACTAGGTTTGATCTAGGCTTAATCCATGCCTGGGAAACCGGCCCAAAGAATTTGTTTGTTGATAGCCACGAGAGCCAGAGTTAAAGGGAGATTTGGATAGCTCACATTTTCTTAAATTGTCCAAATGTGGCACAACACTTTCATTTCCATGCTCCTAAGTGTATACCTAAGAGACTGGTTGAATGTCTTGTATGATGTCCTGTAGGGCTCCAGCACTGAGACTTATTGTGGCACCCATGGTGGCCAGTCCCATTGGCCCTGTTCCCGCTGGGTGGGAAAGATGACTATCTCTCTCCCCTCAACAATGTAGTGAGATAGGAATCATCTGGAATGTCTGCCTGGGTGTGTGGAACAGTTGCAGTCCTGAGAATTTTTGGCTATTCCTTTCTCCAACACAGCCGACACAGCTCACCAAATGACTTGATCACTAGCCGATAGTTGAATCAGCTGTTGAGTCAGATCTTGATATCGTCCACTGTGCAAGGTCTGCTGACTGTAGGCCTGGGACTGAGAACCACTATTGTTGCTAGTCAGCCAATTAGCATTCCACTTCAGGCCTGCTGAGCTGCGGCTTGGTTCCGCAAAAATGGCACGGTCATTTCAAAAACCACCAAGAGCCTTGTCGCTCAGCTCATGCACTGATATTGTGTGTGGCAGGGGCTTAAAGGTCAATAGAAGAGCACAATGAATGTGCATTAAACTTAATTTATTTACAGCATACAGCAGGCACTTTTAAAAATATTAGATAAACAGAAATCTGAACCCCAGTCTCAAGCACACAAGGCTGTAAAGTAACCCTAAGAACTATTTAATGGTGATTCGTTTCAACTCTATTCAGAGCCAGGCATAAATACTTTTTTAGCACGTTATTAGCACCCCTCACTGCTGAGAATATGTATGGATGTCGTTCATGTTAGCACAAATATTATCAGCAATTTTTGGCAGGATTTCCCTGAGACATGTACCCATGTCAGGTTAGGATTACTGAGGGGAAATCTCCAGAAGTGTTCACCAGAAGGGGTGCCCAAGAGTGCTGAGGCATGTGCAATCCAAGCCAAACCACTTACTCTATTTCCAGAGAGGTGCTAAGCACTAACCCCAAAAAAAACAGACAAAATTATACACACAGACCAGGACACTTGCAGAGTGTAACGGCAAGGGGGAAGAGGCTCATCCCTGCTTTTGCCTCCAAGTCTGTCGGTGGTCTTTTAGAACTACTATAAAATGCTAAGATGATGCATAACTGCCGGGACAATTTTGGGAAGGGAGTTGTGGAGATGTAATTATTCCATCGACTGGAGTGGGGATGGAGACGTAAGAGAAACATAAGAGTTAGATTTCGATTTAGGTTCAGTTTCTATTCAGATTTAACAATTTAACGATCATATTTATGGTGCGTCTGAGCATCCCCAGCACCCCTGTATCCCGTGGTTATGCTAGCATGACTGCTTTACCTTTCAACCTTCTCGAAATAGCCAACTGGCCCACTGGGGATAGCTTCTTTCTTTTCATTCTTAGTGACCATAATACAGACAGGGCCATTTTCTATGATAACGTTAGACTGCACATTGATTTCCAAATCCACACACAAAACCCACTGAAAGATCTGAAGGTCGCTCCACCGGTCAGGGTTATGAGGCGAGAACCAGTTAAAGGCCTCAGGATCCAGCTGTTTTAAACAACAGCTATTATCCAAGGCCATACTCTTCTTGCACTATCCTGCATCAAATTGCTCAGGGCTAAGGTCAGGGTCGGGTACCTAAATCTGGTCCTTCAGAGCTGGTGTGTAGCACATCTAGGGGCTTCCCCCCTGTTTAGGTGGACTAAATGAATCTGTCCTCTTGAATGAGAATTTGTACTTCATATATTGTGAATGTGGTTTTGTCCATTAGATATCTGTCCAGTATGAATCTTCATAGAGGAGTCTATGTCCAGGCAAGCAGGAGAGGCCATGGAAACAATTTAAACAGGATGGACTTGGGTTTGAGCTGTGTCAGCACTTCAGAATGGTGGGAAAGAAAAGCAGAGTGACCTCAAAAGGAACAATTATTGGTAGGCTTAAAGGCTGAAGACATGCAGTTATTGCCACACAAAGGTGTAGGGGACAGTTCTCGGGTCGAGACAAAACAGAAGTCAACAAGCTTCTCACCATAAAGATGGAAAACACAGCACGTTACATCTCCACCTCCAAACTTTGAAAAACTGTGGCCATGTATGGGTCTTGAACACTCCAAGGTCGAGACCTTTTAAAAAATGACAGGAATCCACAGGCAAAACAACCTGCAAGTCACGCAGTGCAACGCTGTGAAAGCTTTGCTCAGCATTCCCAGCGAGTCGCAGAAATCTGGAAGAACTGGCAGTGTGACAGGCAATTTACCTGCTACAACATATGCTGCAGATTCCTTGCACGGCTGATGGAACTCGAGCCCAAGGCCCACTTTGTTTGCAGTCAGGCGTTAATGTCGATGTGGCTGACGGCGTAGGCAGCCACTCCCTGGGCCCCTGTTTGTCTGATGTGGTCCGGCTCTTGTTGTATCCACACTCCACCGTCTGACGCTCATTAAAAGGGGCGTCTGTAGTTGATGAAGGTCCCCCTTCCAAAAACGTCCCCCCCCTGCCCCTCTCTCTCTCTCTCTGTTAACATCTCATTCAGATCAAAGACCACTAATCTCTGCTACTGCTGCGGTGTGCCTTATTAACGGCCGCTCCTTCCTGCCCACAAAGCCTCTGTAATGGCAGAACGTGTGCGCAATACGCTATTTGGTCCCCATTAATTTAAGGTTAGGCAAGGACAAAAGTGGGACTAGAATTGCCAACTAGAAAAGTATTTTTTAATCACGTACACACCGGCAGGGAGACTGGGCCTCCCCTCACTAGGCCTTTTCACTCCCACACTTGTGTGTGTGTGTGTGCGTGTGTTATGGTTATTGCCAAAGAAATACAGCATAAAACATTTTATTGACACTTAAAAATTTACATGTAGGTCTTATTACCACGTCTAGACATGGTTATTTTTGGAAAATAAAAAGAGTGCATAATGTCGTCTGTCCAACAAAGTAATATGGAGCCTTTTTTGTTTACAGTAAGATGGAAAACCGCTGAACGTAATCATATTTTTCTTCTTTGGCAAGTTTGATTTGATTCAGCTGACAATTTTCAAGTCCCTCATTAGTCGAGCTGGGTCTGTTCTGGAACAGAGCTACTGCTTTCAAACAAGTCTTCAAGCCGCTGAGCTCTGGATTTACTTTTTTATTGATCTTTCCTTTCACCTGAGGACCTCAACAGTGCCCAAAACCACATTTCAATGGAGATGTGACATTCCAGAGGGAATCTTAATGAAGGAGGGTTCAGGGAATGCTGACTTGAACCCACAGAAGGCAGCACAGGAAATTTGAGCTTTTATCTCCCTGACATCCCACAGTCAACCTGTGCCAACGGCTCAAAACCAATCCAGCTTCTTCAGAGGTGATGACTGAAGAAACGATGGCAAACACAGAGACTTAGAGAAGACAAGACACCACCAACACAAGGCAATAAGCTCACAGGGAGTGAAAGTCCTAGCGCTCATATTGCCATTTTTTGGCATTTAGAGGGAGGTCTTATCACACCACACTGGATACACTGACCGCATTTACTCTGGACATTTCATGCATCTTGAATTTCAGGATTATATCTGGTTAAACATTCAAGTGTGAACACAAGATGCATTTAAACCAGATTTGAATGCATTCACTCAAAAGGAGGAGGTCTGAGACGCATTCGAGACACGTGTTACAAACACATCTGTCCCAGCGAGACACATTCAAGCACCTCCCATTGCTGTCACTGCGCCGCCTGGTTATGGAAGAGACGCAACCCGGACAGCCGGCAGTTAATGCAGCATCACTGCTCCTTCAGTTCCTCTACTGACATGAGTTTCTCCTCTGAGTGTAATTTTAATTCCGTATCCATTCTGAACGAGCTGCTTAGCTCACCTCGCCTTTTTCGCCGTCTCGCTACAACACACTTTACATTTTAACACATGCGGCTTGTTTTCAATAGTAGAGAACAGAAAAAATTAGGAGCAGTGGCTAAAATCTGATCCAGATACAGGTCACACGGAATGACCAGGTGTAAACAGGATCATTCTACATATTGTACTTGTCCAAGAACATACCTTATATACCATTCCATTTAAACTGGCTCCAGATGGCTTAAAGGCTGAAACCTTGTTTTTTTTCTGCATATCAAATCTGATCTGGCAAACATGACTTGGCCTGCTAGATCCTCCCATGCACAGCGAAGAGGCTTTTCCTGGCCCCGTGCCATGTCTATGTGACATTAATAAGAGGAGGAACAACCAGAATATTACATTAGCGAGTGAAGGGTTTCTCTCTCATTAGAGGAGCTTCCGAATGGAAAAGCATCTTCCAGGCAGAGAGACAGTACTTTTCATGCTGCTGGAACGTGTGGCCAGTGTTTTCACATGGGTTTTTTTTTTTTTTTTGGTCCCTGGTATGCTTTCCAGGCCACCAGCCAGCTGACAGGAAGCTAATGCCCCCCAGGCCATTTGCTCCCCACCACAGCTCACGTGTCACCCCCTGACAACAGGGCATTATTGATTTCATGCTGCTGAGCACTTGCAGTAGGTTCACACAGGGAATTGGCACTAGGGGTTGGGCCACTGTGTGCCCTAGAAAGGTCTCAGAGTTGGTTAACGGTGGTCGTTTCCGGATTTCTGTAGTCTAGGGTATTTTTATCATCATTTTATCATTGGTAAACACGTCGTTAAGGGCTGCAATGACAGAATGGATCAAATGACCTCACCCAATGCTCCAGAGTGACATAACTAGATTGCTGCGAATGGAAATGGCAGAAGCCCAGTAAGTCCTTCCCTGAGCGGGGCTTGAACCCTACCTCCAAACAGCCAAATGAGATGAATCAGTGCTGTGTAATGCAGTGGCTGCTGCCGCAATAAACTTGCATCACCAAAAGTAGCTTTTTTAGGCAATTAAATATAATTAAAAATATGTGCTAATTTAAATATAAAGATTAGGGGTGTCACAATATATCGGTACTGACAATGACCATGATATTTAAAAATGACATATTGATATGTTAATAACACACACATCATAGTATTGTCTGCTTCACAGTTAAAGGCATTGGCATTGCTCCTTAACACTGGTTGCCAAACATCATAAAGCAGAAAGAGACGGTAAATAGCTGTCTAGCAGACACTGCTACAGGGTGCTGAGACACTGTATCTGCACCCAGAAAGAGTGAGCTTGCCAGTGGGGGGGGTCTTGGGTAAAAAACAGTGTTAAGAGTCGTACTGTGTACAGGACATGTCGATCAACAGTGAGCAGTGAGTAGTTGTGTTGTATTCTATTATTATTACTGTTATCATTATAATGTTCACATTTCCTATAGATTTGACAAAAATATTATCATGAATGCTTGTGGCCATGACAATCGTAGTAAAAATCCGATATTGTGACAGCCCCGACGTACAAATGCATTTACTTCTGTTGGCCTATACGGAACATTAAAATTAGTCATTTCTGCAGACCTGTGTAGGAAAACTTTTGAGCGAATGCAGACCTACAGAGAGCAAGAAACGTGCCTACCATCCAACAATAAGCAGCTTTTTCTTTATTAGTATTTCGTACAATAGCCAATCCAAAAATATCCTGTCCTGAAATAGCAGCTGTACAGTGAACTGTCCCCGGCCAGATCCAGCAGACCGACCCCACGGAGCGAGGTGGAACTAACAATACAGCGTACAGAGAAGCGTGATTCACACGGCCTGTGTTCCAAATATAGTAGCAGCACTCCGCAGAAACAGCGTGACCTTTGCCTTACTGAGGGCGAGCCTGGGTGGGCTGGATCCTGTCTGGCTGCTTCCAGTAGCTCGCTCTCCATGGACGATAATCTCAGTGTCACATTTCATCCGCTGATTTCAAAGGCGGCTCGCCGAGTGTCAGGCTGATGAGGAAGCGTCCTCAACATTTTAACAGGAGGCAGAACGGCCTGCTCGCACGGGGGGCTGCGCTCCGCTGAGTTATATTTAGAGGCCATCTCACATAGCCCTGAATATTTCAGGAGGGGTTCGCGGTGACCTGACGCCGCAAAGCACTCAGAGAAGGCAACATCCGGAGAAGATGCCGCCAATGCGGAGGTCTTGTCCAGTCAGTTAGGGAGGGAGATTCCTCGGCTGTGCCAGCCTGGCTGCAACCAGAAAGGAGAAGGTCACCCATACCAGTCTGGCACCCTGGCACAGCACAAGCTTGACAATATGCTGAGGGCGGTGGTGAATCACAGCACGTTTATATATACAATACATTAAAGCTATATACAATATATTCATATGTATGTAATGTAATAGACTGATATTTTGTTTTTATTTAGCAAATAACCAGAAAAAAAATAAACTTTTGGCTTATTTTCATGTAGAAAAATCAAAATATGTAATTTGACTGGGGCACCCAAACTCTGCGTGTGACTGTAGCTAAAAGTAGGTTGCAACATGCCTCATAACATATTTGTGCACTCAGAACGAATACATGCATCGGAACCATTAAAGATACTGTATACAACATAAAATAAATATGTAAAAAATCATATTTAGGAGACCATATAGGATTACCTCTGACAAGCCATGGTCTGACCATAGGCTGCCCTGCCTCCAGCCATTGTCCAAAGAATAAAAATAAAAGGTCCCGTCCACACCCGCCGTCGGCCTCTCAGGAAAGCAACACCCAGGTCATCTGCTTTATTTATTTATACATTCCTAAAGGCGGTAGGGGCCCCTGGAGACGGGCCCCATAAATAAGCAGTGGAAGGGTGTGGAGGGCTTGTGGGAGAACACACAAATCCCATGCAATAACTTTGCATTTAATTCTCAACAATGACACTACACCCCCCAGGAACAGATGACGAGGCTAACTGACGGCAAACCATCACTGCTAGACAAGACCTTTGTTTCTGGCTTTAGAGACAGTTACTCAGAGTCTCCCTTCAGGACAAGCACAAGTCCTCAGTGGATATTCCTGTTTGGGACTGCGGTGTGACTGGGGCCAGTTCAAAACTAACAAAGAAAACCCAAAACACGATTAAAGCAAATGCGACATATATTTAAAATTCCACATTTTTATTTTTATCCTCTTCAATTTTACACATGGCCAAACTCACTGGCTATCTACCACGACACTACCATCACTGGGAGGGCAAAAATGTCCTTCCTCTGAGACACATGAAGCTCCACCTCCATCTTCTTAAACTGCCACTAATGCAAAGGACAGCTCAACACACTGGGAGAAGAAGGCTAATCGCTCATTTTGTTACAGCTAACAGATGCCCGCACTGGCTACCATCATGCTGAGTGATGGGGGAGAGGGAGGACCACCCTATCCACCCAAAGAGAGAGAGAGGACAGTTATACTGAGTGATGGGGAGAGGGAGGACCACCCTACCCACCCAGAGAGAGA